>ONZH01030738.1:0-21362 GCA_900303285.1 Rhinella marina | reverse complement strand
TGTCTGTATACTGGTGTAATCCTCAGTATCTGCTCTTATCTGTATATATATATACACTGCACAGTACCACTTCTCCTGTCCTGTATACTGGGTTGTAATCCTCAGTATCTGCTCTTATTCTGTATATATATATAACACTGCACAGTACCACTTCTCCTGTCCTGTATACTGGTGTAATCCTCAGTAATCTGCTCTTTATTCTGTATATATATACACTGCACAGTACACTTCTCCTGTCTGTATACTGGGTGTAATCCTCAGTATCTGCTCTTATTCTGTATATATATACACTGCACAGTACCACTTCTCCTGTCCTGTATACTGGGTGTAATCCTCAGTATCTGCTCTTATTCTGTTATATATATCATTCTCCTGTCCTGTATACTGGGTGTATCTCAGTATTATTTATTCATATATATACACTGCACAGTACCACTTCTCCTGTCCTGTATACTGGGTGTAATCCTCAGTATCTGCTCTTATTCTGTATATATATACACTGCACAGTACCACTTCTCCTGTCCTGTATACTGGGTGTAATCCTCAGTATCTGCTTCTTATTCTGTATATATATACACTGCACAGTACCACTTCTCCTGTCCTGTATACTGGGTGTAATCCTCAGTATCTGCTCTTATTCTGTATATATATATAACACTGCACAGTACCACTTCTCCTGTCCTGTATACTGGGTGTAATCCTCAGTATCTGCTCTTATTCTGTATATATATACACTGCACAGTACCACTTCTCCTGTCCTGTATACTGGGTGTAATCCTCAGTATCTGCTCTTATTCTGTATATATATATACACTGCACAGTACCACTTCTCCTGTCCTGTATACTGGGTGTAATCCTCAGTATCTGCTCTTATTCTGTATATATATATACACTGCACAGTACCACTTCTCCTGTCCTGTATACTGGGTGTAATCCTCAGTATCTGCTCTTATTCTGTATATATATACACTGCACAGTACCACTTCTCCTGTCCTGTATACTGGGTGTAATCCTCAGTATCTGCTCTTATTCTGTATATATATACACTGCACAGTACCACTTCTCCTGTCCTGTATACTGGGTGTAATCCTCAGTATCTGCTCTTATTCTGTATATATATATACACTGCACAGTACCACTTCTCCTGTCCTGTATACTGGGTGTAATCCTCAGTATCTGCTCTTATTCTGTATATATATACACTGCACAGTACCACTTCTCCTGTCCTGTATACTGGGTGTAATCCTCAGTATCTGCTCTTATTCTGTATATATATACACTGCACAGTACCACTTCTCCTGTCCTGTATACTGGGTGTAATCCTCAGTATCTGCTCTTATTCTGTATATATATATATATATACACTGCACAGTACCACTTCTCCTGTCCTGTATACTGGTGTAATCCTCAGTATCTGCTCTTATTCTGTATATATATACACTGCACAGTACCACTTCTCCTGTCCTGTATACTGGGTGTAATCCTCAGTATCTGCTCTTATTCTGTATATATATCACTGCACAGTACCACTTCTCCTGTCCTGTATACTGGGTGTAATCCTCAGTATCTGCTCTTATTCTATATATATATACACTGCACAGTACCACTTCTCCTGTCCTGTATACTGGTGTAATCCTCAGTATCTGCTCTTATTCTGTATATATATACACTGCACAGTACCACTTCTCCTGTCCTGTATACTGGGTGTAATCCTCAGTATCTGCTCTTATTCTGTATATATATATATACACTGCACAGTACCACTTCTCCTGTCCTGTATACTGGGTGTAATCCTCAGTATCTGCTCTTATTCTGTATATATATACACTGCACAGTACCACTTCTCCTGTCCTGTATACTGGGTGTAATCCTCAGTATCTGCTCTTATTCTGTATATATATACACTGCACAGTACCACTTCTCCTGTCCTGTATACTGGGTGTAATCCTCAGTATCTGCTCTTATTCTGTATATATATATACACTGCACAGTACCACTTCTCCTGTCCTGTATACTGGGTGTAATCCTCAGTATCTGCTCTTATTCTGTATATATATACACTGCACAGTACCACTTCTCCTGTCCTGTATACTGGGTGTAATCCTCAGTATCTGCTCTTATTCTGTATATATATATACACTGCACAGTACCACTTCTCCTGTCCTGTATACTGGGTGTAATCCTCAGTATCTGCTCTTATTCTGTATATATATATACACTGCACAGTACCACTTCTCCTGTCCTGTATACTGGGTGTAATCCTCAGTATCTGCTCTTATTCTGTATATATATATACACTGCACAGTACCACTTCTCCTGTCCTGTATACTGGGTGTAATCCTCAGTATCTGCTGCTCTTATTCTGTATATATATACACTGCACAGTACCACTTCTCCTGTCCTGTATACTGGGTGTAATCCTCAGTATCTGCTCTTATTCTGTATATATATACACTGCACAGTACCACTTCTCCTGTCCTGTATACTGGGTGTAATCCTCAGTATCTGCTCTTATTCTGTATATATATATATATATCACTGCACAGTACCACTTCTCCTGTCCTGTATACTGGGTGTAATCCTCAGTATCTGCTCTTATTCTGTATATATATACACTGCACAGTACCACTTCTCCTGTCCTGTATACTGGTGTAATCCTCAGTATATCTGCTCTTATTCTGTATATATATACACTGCACAGTACCACTTCTCCTGTCCTGTATACTGGGTGTAATCCTCAGTATCTGCTCTTATTCTGTATATATATACACTGCACAGTACCACTTCTCCTGTCCTGTATACTGGGTGTAATCCTCAGTATCTGCTCTTATTCTGTATATATATATACACTGCACAGTACCACTTCTCCTGTCCTGTATACTGGGTGTAATCCTCAGTATCTGCTCTTATTCTGTATATATATACACTGCACAGTACCACTTCTCCTGTCCTGTATACTGGGTGTAATCCTCAGTATCTGCTCTTATTCTGTATATATATATATACACTGCACAGTACCACTTCTCCTGTCCTGTATACTGGGTGTAATCCTCAGTATCTGCTCTTATTTATGTATATATATATATATATACACTGCACAGTACCACTTCTCCTGTCCTGTATACTGGGTGTAATCCTCAGTATCTGCTCTTATTCTGTATATATATATATACACTGCACAGTACCACTTCTCCTGTCCTGTATACTGGGTGTAATCCTCAGTATCTGCTCTTATTCTGTATATATATACACTGCACAGTACCACTTCTCCTGTCCTGTATACTGGGTGTAATCCTCAGTATCTGCTCTTATTCTGTATATATATACACTGCACAGTACCACTTCTCCTGTCCTGTATACTGGGTGTAATCCTCAGTATCTGCTCTTATTCTGTATATATATATATACACTGCACAGTACCACTTCTCCTGTCCTGTATACTGGGTGTAATCCTCAGTATCTGCTCTTATTCTGTATATATATATACACTGCACAGTACCACTTCTCCTGTCCTGTATACTGGGTGTAATCCTCAGTATCTGCTCTTATTCTGTATATATATATATATATACACTGCACAGTACCACTTCTCCTGTCCTGTATACTGGGTGTAATCCTCAGTATCTGCTCTTATTCTGTATATATATACACTGCACAGTACCACTTCTCCTGTCCTGTATACTGGGTGTAATCCTCAGTATCTGCTCTTATTCTGTATATATACACTGCACAGTACCACTTCTCCTGTCCTGTATACTGGGTGTAATCCTCAGTATCTGCTCTTATTCTGTATATATATATATACACTGCACAGTACCACTTCTCCTGTCCTGTATACTGGGTGTAATCCTCAGTATCTGCTCTTATTCTGTATATATATACACTGCACAGTACCACTTCTCCTGTCCTGTATACTGGGTGTAATCCTCAGTATCTGCTCTTATTCTGTATTATATATACACTGCACAGTACCATCTCTGTCCTGTATAGTATCCTAGTACTGCTTTATTCTATATACTGCACAGTACACTTCTCCTGTCCTGTATACTGGGTGTAATCCTCAGTATCTGCTCTTATTCTGTATATATATATACACTGCACAGTACCACTTCTCCTGTCCTGTATACTGGGTGTAATCCTCAGTATCTGCTCTTATTCTGTATATATATATACATAGTACTTTCCTGTCCTGTATATGTATCCTAGTATCTGCTCTTATTCTGTATATATATACACTGCACAGTACCACTTCTCCTGTCCTGTATACTGGTGTAATCCTCAGTATCTGCTCTTATTCTGTATATATATATACACTGCACAGTACCACTTCTCCTGTCCTGTATACTGGGTGTAATCCTCAGTATCTGCTCTTATTCTGTATATATATATACACTGCACAGTACCACTTCTCCTGTCCTGTATACTGGTGTAATCCTCAGTATCTGCTCTTATTCTGTATATATATATACACTGCACAGTACCACTTCTCCTGTCCTGTATACTGGGTGTAATCCTCAGTATCTGCTCTTATTCTGTATATATATATACACTGCACAGTACCACTTCTCCTGTCCTGTATACTGGGTGTAATCCTCAGTATCTGCTCTTATTCTGTATATATATACACTGCACAGTACCACTTCTCCTGTCCTGTATACTGGGTGTAATCCTCAGTATCTGCTCTTATTCTGTATATATATACACTGCACAGTACCACTTCTCCTGTCCTGTATACTGGGTGTAATCCTCAGTATCTGCTCTTATTCTGTATATATATATACACTGCACAGTACCACTTCTCCTGTCCTGTATACTGGGTGTAATCCTCAGTATCTGCTCTTATTCTGTATATATATATACACTGCACAGTACCACTTCTCCTGTCCTGTATACTGGGTGTAATCCTCAGTATCTGCTCTTATTCTGTATATATATATACACTGCACAGTACCACTTCTCCTGTCCTGTATACTGGGTGTAATCCTCAGTATCTGCTCTTATTCTGTATATATATATATACACTGCACAGTACCACTTCTCCTGTCCTGTATACTGGGTGTAATCCTCAGTATCTGCTCTTATTCTGTATATATATACACTGCACAGTACCACTTCTCCTGTCCTGTATACTGGGTGTAATCCTCAGTATCTGCTCTTATTCTGTATATATATATACACTGCACAGTACCACTTCTCTGTCCTGTATAGTGTAATCCTCAGTATCTGCTCTTATTCTGTATATATATATACACTGCACAGTACCACTTCTCCTGTCCTGTATACTGGGTGTAATCCTCAGTATCTGCTCTTATTCTGTATATATATACACTGCACAGTACCACTTCTCCTGTCCTGTATACTGGGTGTAATCCTCAGTATCTGCTCTTATTCTGTATATATATATACACTGCACAGTACCACTTCTCCTGTCCTGTATACTGGGTGTAATCCTCAGTATCTGCTCTTATTCTGATATATATACACTGCACAGTACCACTTCTCCTGTCCTGTATACTGGGTGTAATCCTCAGTATCTGCTCTTATTCTGTAATATATTACACTGCACATACCACGTTCTCCTGTCCCTGTATACTGGGTGTAATCCTCAGTATCTGCTCTTATTCTGTATATATATACACTGCACAGTACCACTTCTCCTGTCCTGTATACTGGGTGTAATCCTCAGTATCTGCTCTTATTCTGTATTATATATATACACTGCACAGTACCACTTCTCCTGTCCTGTATACTGGGTGTAATCCTCAGTATCTGCTTCTTATTCTGTATATATATACACTGCACAGTACCACTTCTCCTGTCCTGTATACTGGGTGTAATCCTCAGTATCTGCTCTTATTCTGTTATATATATACACTGCACAGTACCACTTCTCCTGTCCTGTATACTGGGTGTAATCCTCAGTATCTGCTTCTTATTCTGTATATATATATACACTGCACAGTACCACTTCTCCTGTCCTGTATACTGGGTGTAATCCTCAGTATCTGCTCTTATTCTGTATATATATACACTGCACAGTACCACTTCTCCTGTCCTGTATACTGGGTGTAATCCTCAGTATCTGCTCTTATTCTGTATATATATACACTGCACAGTACCACTTCTCCTGTCCTGTATACTGGTGTAATCCTCAGTATCTGCTCTTATTCTGTATATATATACACTGCACAGTACCACTTCTCCTGTCCTGTATACTGGGTGTAATCCTCAGTATCTGCTCTTATTCTGTATATATATACACTGCACAGTACCACTTCTCCTGTCCTGTATACTGGGGTAATCCTCGTATCCTATATAGACACTGCACAGTACAACTTCTCCTGTGTATATATACACTGCACAGTACAACTTCTCCTGTATATATATATATAGACACTGCACAGTACCACTTCTATATATATAGACACTGCACAGTAACTTCTCCTTGTATATATTTGATATATATATATTATATATATAGACACTGCACAGTACAACTTCTCCTGTGTATATATATATATATACACGGCACAGTACAACTTCTCCTGTATATATATAGACACTGCACAGTACCACTTCTCCTGTATATACACTGCACAGTACAACTTCTCCTGTGTATATATATAGACACTGCACAGTACCACTTCTCCTGTATATATATATATATATACTATATATATATATATATATATATATATATAGACACTGCACAGTCCACTTCTCCTGTATATATATAACCTGCACAGTACAACTTCTCCTGTATATATATATAGACACTGCACAGTACCACTTCTCCTGTATATACACTGCACAGTGCCACCTCCCTAGTCTCCTCCGTGGTCCGAGGCTGTGACTGGTGGTCGGAGGTCATGTGATGTGCAGTGAGGCCTCTGTGTAACCTCTGTCTGATGCAGGAACATCTGCAGAGCGTTCAGCCTTTCTCTGGAGGTAATTGTATAAATTGAAGCAATATGCTGCGGGGGGGAGACAGCAGATTTACTGCGCGGCCGCGGCGGGCCTCTTGTCGGTCGCTGGTTCACCACAAGTTTGAGGTTCACAAAGGATTAAAATATCTCCAGGAACAAATGAAATAATTGCAGTGAAATCACCGGCGGCGGGGGGGGCTGACTTACACCTGCCCCGCCGGCTCCGCCCACCTGACCGCTCCTCTGATTGGGCTAATCTCCAAAAACCTGCGATGGGACAAGAAGCCTCTCCATTCTCAGGATCTCAGCTTGCTGTCAGTGAATGAGAACACCTTCTGAAGCAGTAACCTTTTCCATAGCTAGTCCCATTTCCACAGATGAGGGTTTGTTACTATTGCACCCAGTCTAAAGAATACTGTGTGAGCTTTGCACATCAGCTGAGGGTTTGTTACAATGTGTCAGGATGTACAGTAACGAGATCTCAGCTGTGAGATGGTCAGGAGGGGTTCTCATTCACTGACAACAAGCAGAGTTCTAGCAAACGGAGTGGAAACTGAAAGGGAGGAATGAATAAGAATGGTGGGCGTGGTCAGATATGTTAATGAGGCGGACACCAGCTCTGTCACTGCAGGTGGCGGTGAATCTGCGGACAGAAGACGCCAAATGTGAGAAACGGTGCGGACCGGATCATAAACTGCGGGAAATAACGGAAGAAAAACGTAGCAAAAACACTGACCCCAGGAGCTGACAGTCTGACATGTATGCTGGGAGTTGTAGTGTCACATGAGTTGGGGTGCTGGAGGTGGCTGACCCCTGCTCTATCTGCTCTCCGCAAGAGCTGACAGTCTGACGTGTATGCTGGGAGTTGTACTGTCACATGAGTTGGGGTGCTGGAGGTGGCTGACCCCTGCTCTAGCTCTTTCTAGGACGTGTATGCTGGGAGTTGTAGTGTCACATCAGTTGGGGTGCTGGAGGTGGATGACCCCTGCTCTATCTGCTCTCCGCAGGAGCTGACAGTCTGACGTGTATGCTGGAGTTGTACTGTCACATCAGTTGGGGTGCTGGAGGTGGCTGACCCCTGCCTCTAGCTCTTTCTAGGACGTGTTATGCTGGGAGTTGTAGTGTCACATCAGTGGTGCTGGAGGTGGCTGACCCCTGCTCTAGCTCTTTCTAGGACGTGTATGCTGGAGATTGTAGTGTCACATCAGTTGGGGTGCTGGAGGTGGCTGACCCCTGCTCTAGCTCTTTCTAGGACGTGTATGCTGGGAGTTGTAGTGTCACATCAGTTTGGGGTGCTGGAGGGTGGCTGACCCCTGCTCTAGCTCTTTCTAGGACGTGTATGCTGGGAGTTGTAGTGTCACATCAGTTGGGGTGGCTGTGAGGTGGCTGACCCCTGCTCTAGCTCTTTCTAGGACGTGTATGCTGGGAGTTGTGAGTGTCACATCAGTTGGGGTGCTGGAGGTGGATGACCCCTGCTCTATCTGCTCTCCGCAGGAGCTGACAGTCTGACGTGTATTCTGGGAGTTGTACTGTCACATGAGTTGGGGTGCTGGAGGTGGCTGACCCCTGCTCTAGCTCTTTCTAGGACGTGTATGCTGGGAGTTGTAGTGTCACATGAGTTGGGGTGCTGGAGGTCGCTGATCCCTGCTCTAGCAGCTCTCCCCAGGAGCTTGATAGTCGGGGTGACTGATAATTACTGAGCGGGCGCTGCTGCTGTGGACATGTGGGCGTGGCCAGCAGCCGCCATGTTTCACTGCTCTCCCCAGAGGCTGTAAAGCTGTCGAGTCGTCGCTCGCACCCTCGGGGCCCGGGCCCGGCCGCTGATGTCATCGCTGCTGCTGCTGACTGCCGCCGACGTTTTTACAAGGCTTGATGGCTTTTTATTAAATACATTGTGTGTGACGGCAGCTGACAGCTCGCAACGTCCCCGGAGCCGCAGAATAGAGGGTCATTGATTCCCCGCAGGGAGGGCGGTGGAGCTGGATGATAGGGTTCTAAGAAGTCAGAATGATCACTCCAATCATCCGCCAGGGAGATATTCAGCAGGGAAACTGGTAGAAGCTCCGCCTGTGATTGGCTGGATGGCAGTGTGTGTGCAGGCATGTGATTGGCTGGATGGCCGTGTGTGTACAGGTCTGTGATTGGCTGGATGGCAATGTGTACAGGCCTGTGATTGGCCGGATGGCAGTGTGTGTACAGACCTGTGATTGGCTGGATGGCAGTGTGTACAGACCTGTGATTGGCTGGATGGCAGTGTGTACAGACCTGTGATTGGCTAGATGGCAGTGTGTACAGACCTGTGATTGGCTGGATGGCAGTGTGTACAGACCTGTGATTGGCTGGATGGCAGTGTGTACAGGACTGTCATTGGCTAGATGGCAGTGTGTACACGCCTGTGATTGGCTGGGTGGCAGTGTTACAGACCTGTGATTGTCTGGATGGCAGTGTGTGTACAGACCTGTGATTGGGGTTTATGGCAGTTGTATGAGATGTGTATAGGGGTTGCATGAGTGGTGCACGGTGGTTGTATGAATGGCGTATGGAGGTAGTATGAAGCGTGTATGGCAGTTGTGTGAGAGCTGTATGGTGATTGTATGAGGGATGCATGTATGGTGATTGTATGAGGGATGCATGTATGGTATGAGTAGTGTATAGAGGTAATATACTGGGTGTATGACTGTTGTGTGAGGCTGTTTGCACCGTGGCTGTATGAAGAGTGTATGGGGTTAGTATGCTGGATGTATGGGGTTAGTATGCTGGGTGTATGGCGGTTGTATGAAGAGTGTAAGGCGATAGTATACTGGGTGTATGGTGGTTGTATGAAGGGTGTATGGCGGTAGTGTGCTGGGTGTATGGGGTTAGTATGCTGGGTGTATGGCGGTTGTATGACAGGTGTATGGCAGTTGTGTGAAGGTTGAATGATGGTAGTGTGGTGGTTGTATGAAGGGTGTATTGCGATAGTATGCTGGGTGTATGGCGGTTGTATGAAGGGTGTATGGTAAGTAGTATGCTGGGTGTATGGCGGTTGTATGAAGGTGGAATGGCGGTAGTATACTGGGTGTATGGTGGTTGTATGAAAGGTGTATGGGGGTAGTATGCTGGGTGTATGGGCGGTTGTATGACAGGTGTATGGCGGTTGTATGAAGGTGGAATGGCGGTAGTATGTTTGGGTGTATGGTGGTTGTATGAAGGGTGTATGGGGGTAGTATGGCTGGTGTATGGCGGTTGTATGACAGGTGTATGGCGGTTGTATGAAGGTGGAAATGGCGTGTATGCTGGGGTGTATAGCGGTTGTATGAAAGGTGTATGGAGGTAGTATGCTGGGTGTATAGCGGTTGTATGACAGGTGTATGGCGGTAGTATGCTGGGTGTATGGTGGTTGTATGAAGGGTTGTATGCGCGGTAGTATGCTGGATGTATTTGTGTTGTATGACAGGTGTATGGCGGTTGTATGAAGGTGGAATGAGCTGGTGTATGTAGTATGGCTATGGGGAGTATGCTGGGTGTATGCGGTAGTATGCTGGGTGTATGGCGGTAGTATGCTGGGTGTATGGCAGTAGTATGAAGGTGGAATGGCCGTAGTATGCTGGCGGTTATGCGTAGTATGCTGGGTGTATGGTGGTTGTATGATGGATATTTAGTGGTAGCATAACTTTAAGTGTGATGGAAGTTGTATGAAGGGTGTATTGCGGTAGTATGCTGGGTGTATTGCGGTAGTATGCTGGGTGTATGGCAGTTGTATGAAGGGTGTATGGCAGTAGTATGCTGGGTGTTTAGCCGTAGTATCCTGGGTTTATGGCAGTTGTATGAATGGTGTATGGTGGTTGTCTGAAGAGTGTAAGGCGGTAGTATACAGGGTGTATGGTGGTTGTATGAAGGGTGTATGGCAGTTGTGTGAAGGGTATATGGCGGTAGTGTGCTGGGTGTATGGCTATTGTATGAAGGGTGTATGGTGGTAGTATGCTGGGTGTATGGCGGTTGTATGAAGGGTGTATGGCGTAGTATGCTGGGTGTATGGCTATTGTATGAAGGTTGTATGGCGGTAGTATGCTGGGTGTATGGCGGTTGTATGAAGGGTGTATGGCGGTAGTATGCTGGGTATATGGCGGTTGTATGAGGGGTATTTAGTGGTAGTATATTGGGGTTTATGGCAGTTGTATGAAGGGTGTATGGCGGTTGTATGAAGGTGTATTGCGATAGTATGCTGGGTGTATGGTGGTTGTATGAGGGGTGTTGAGGCGGTAATTTTACTAGGTTTATGGCAGTTGTATGAAGGGTGTATGGCGGTTGTATGCTGGGTGTATGGAGGTAGGTATGCTGGGTCTATGGCTGTGGTATGAAGGGTGTATGGCGGTAAGTATGAAGGGTGTATGGCGGTTTGTATATAGGGCTGTGTGGCGATTGTATGCTGGGAGTATGGTGGGTAGTATGCTGGGTGTATGGTGGTAGTATGCTGGGTGTATGGCGGTAGTATGCTGAAGGGTGTATGGCGGTAGTATGAAGGGTGTATGGAGGTAGTATGCTGGATGTATGGCGGTTGTATGAGGGGTATTGAGCGGTATTTTACTGGGTTTATGGCAGTTGTATGCTGGGTGTATGGCGGTTGTATGCTGGGTGTATGGAGGTAGTATGCTGGATGTATGGCTGTGGTATATAGGTGTATGGCGGTTAATATGAAGGTTGTATGGCTGGTAGTATGGGGTGTATTGCGGTGTATGCAGTGATGAAGGGTGTATGGCGGTTGTATGCTGGGTGTTGGAGGGTAGTATCTTGGGTGTTGGCGGTAGTATGGAAGGTGTATGCGTTGTATATGTGTGGCGGTTGTATGCTGGTAGTATGGGGTATGGTGTATGTATGGTGTATGGAGGTAGTTATGGGGTATGGCGGTATAGGTTGTATGCGGTGTAAGGGTGTATGGGGTTGTAATATGTATGGCTGTGGGTGTATGGCGGTTTGTATATGCTGGGTGTATGTGTAGGGATGGTTGTATGCTGGGGCGTATGGCGGTAGTATGCTGGGTGTATGTGGCGGTTGTATGAAGGGGTGTATGGTGGTTGTATGAAGGGTGTATGGCGGTTGTATAAGGGCTATGGCGGTTGTATCAGGGATGTATGGCGGTTGTATGGTAATTGTGTAAGGGGCTATATGAATGGCGGTGTATAAGGGCTATATGGCGGTTGTATCAGGGATGTGTGGCGGTTGTATGAAGGATGTATGGTGGTTGTATGAAGGGGATGATGGCGGTTGTATAAGGGCTATATGGCGGTTGTATGTTTGTTGAAGGGTGTATGGCGGTTGTATAAGCTATATGGCGGTTGTATCAGGGATGTTATGGCGGTTGTATAAGGGCTATATTGCGTTGTATCAGGGATGTGTGGCGGTTGAAGGATCAGGGTATGTTGTATAAGGGCTATATGCGGTTGGCAGGGATGTATGGCGGTTGTATGAAGGGTGTATGGCGGTTGTATAAGGGCTATATGGTGGTTGTATCAGGGATGTATGGCGGTTGTATAAGGGCTATATGGCGGTTGTATCAGGGATGTGTGGCGGTTGTATGAAGGATGTATGGTGGTTGTATGAAGGGTGTATGGCGGTTGTATAAGGGCTATATGGCGGTTGTATCAGGGATGTATGGCGGTTGTATGAATGGTGTATGGCGGTTGTATAAGGGCTATATGGCGGTTGTATCAGGGATGTATGGCGGTTGTATAAGGGCTATATGGCGGTTGTATCAGGGATGTGTGGCGGTTGTATGAAGGATGTATGGTGGTTGTATGAAGGGTGTATGGCGGTTGTATAAGGGCTATATGGCGGTTGTATCAGGGATGTATGGCGGTTGTATGAAGGGTATATGGCAATAGTATGCTGGGTGTATGGCGGTTGTATAAGGGCTATATGGCGGTTGTATGCTAGGTGTATTTAGATCCCACGGAGTCTGGAGAAGCCTCTGCAGACCATTGCACCGCACGCGCCGTCCCCATTCTATAAACAATTCTTTATTTCATTGCTCATAAATTACGCGATTTGCGCCTTGAAGCGGCGGTAATGAACAATGAGCGGCTTGTGGCGGGTGGTGGAGACTGAGATGAGATTGTTCTGGGGGGCGTGCACCGCCGTGATTAAGAGGTAGAAATCTCTGCGGCCATTAAACACTTCAAACATTCCGGCAAATCACCAGAAATGAAAAGCAAATGTGCCTCTCGCTTCTCAAATACCGCGAATGTTTGAGCAGGTGCAAGCAATGAGGCTGCGCTTAACCCCCTCACTGCTGCCCACTACTACTCCCAGCGGACTCCAGTAATTAGCAGTTCAGTGTCTCCCACAGGTCTCCGTAGAGTGAGGGACAGTAACGGCAGTGGGGGGGATTCCGCACCATGGGTCCTGCTGGCGCTTTTCCCATTGACTTCAATGAGATCGTCTGGCTGTGGATGGCTCGGATTGCTGCTCCGGAGGGTAATAAATGAGCCGCTTTGTAGTGTGATTCATGGGAGTCGTGTCTCGGAGGGAAATCGCTGATAGCGAGGGCCATTAACCTGTTCTGTGCTGATTTATAAAGCTGCGGCACATCAGACACGCACGGCCTACCATATCAATCTCCATGTTCTGCCGACATCTGGGCCCGGAGGTGGGGGAGGGGGTGGCAGATGTGAGGAGGGTGGCCGGCGACCGCGTCCGCATTGTGATTAGGAAACGCGATCTACACGGATCCAACCGTGACAACCCGAAAAACATCGCCAAAAAACGGAAGAAAAGTATAAAATAGGATAAAAATAGAAGAAGAATAAAATTATAACATGATAAAAATGGAATAAAACTATAAAATCTGATGAAAATCTAATAATAATATAAAATCTATAAAATCTGATAAAAATCTAATAATAAAAATAAAAATCTAATAATAATAAAACTATAAAAATCTATAAAATAAAAATCTGATAAAAATCTAATAATAAAACTATAAAATCTGATAAAAATATAAAATAATAAAATCTGATAAAAATCTAATAATAAAACTATAAAATCTGATAAAAATATAAAATAATAAAATCTGGTGAAAAATCTAATAATAAAACTATAAAATCTGATAAAAATATTATAAAATAATAAAATCTGATAAAAATCTAATAATACAACTATAAAATAGGCTAAAATATCATCTAGTAATAATATATGTAAAAACCATCAAAAAAATCATGAAAATATAAAAATGTAAAGATAAAATCTGAATAATAGAAATATAAGAATCTTATAGGAAGAAGAATCGGCGGTGTGAACGGCGGCGGTGTGTGGAACGTTTTCTCGTATCCCCCGCGGGTTCCTTCATAGGAACGATGATGATGATGATGAATGATGAAGGCTCTGCTCTGGCCGGACTGCCCTTCATGTGACCCGGGCCCCCATCTGTTCGGGGCACCATCTCTTCAGGGCCCGCTGTGTAGTTCAGTGCGGGAGGAGGCGGTGTTCTTCTGCACATTCCCGGAGTGAAATACCATTAATATTCCAGAAATGAGCGGCAGCTCTGAGGGCAGTGACCCCGAGAGTGAATATACGGGAGGCTCCATCACGGTGCGGGAGCCTTATGAGATATACACATGAGAACATATCGGGAGGAGAGAATATACTGGGAGGAGAACCAAAAACGGCCGGCAATTCATTACCGGCTATTCGGGAAGACAACAAGCAGAGTCATTAACCGCCTCCTCAGGTGACCGCGCAGCTTTGATGTGAATATACCGGGAGGAGACTCTGCCGAATATCTGCAGAATATACCGCGTTCCTGAGGAATTCATCAAGGAAAAAGCCGGGAGAAAGAGGCAAGGGAGAGGAATATCAGAACTGGACATCACCGGGGAGTGATACGTGAATATCGGCAAAGTGAATATGAGAACGGGCGAGGAGAGAATATACTGGGGAGGAGAACGGTGAATATACCAGGGAGGATAACAGTGAATATAGGAGGAGAGCGGGAGAGCGGTGAAATATACTGGGGGAGAGAACGGTGAATATACCGGGAGGAGAGCGGTGAATATAGGGAGGAGAACGGTGAATATAACCGGGAGGAGAGCGGTGAATATACCGGGGAGGAGAGCGGTGAATATACCGGGGAGGAGAGCGGTGAATATACCGGGGAGGAGAGCGGTGAATATACCGGGGAGGAGAGCGGTGAATATACCGGGGAGGAGAGAACGTGAATATGAACGGTATATACCGGGGAGGAGAGCGGTGAATATACCGAGGAGGAGAAGCGGTGAATATACCGAGGAGGAATATGGTGAAGATAACACTTAGTGTAACTGTGAATATAACGGTGTGCTGGGCAGGAGAGGGTTAAGGGCTGGACATCGGCAGAGCTCATTAGTCACCGGGAGCAGTTTAATTATTAGCGCTTTCACATGTCGGCGGTAACGAGCGCGAGGAGCGGAGGAGCCGCCTGTAATGAGCAGGAATTAATCCGTCGCTGTTTTCTTAATGGCTTTCTATTACAGAGGAAATCTCACGCCAGAGCGAGGTGATTAAATACCGCCGAGCGCCGCCGCTGTGAACCGGCCACAAGTGGTCGCCTGGCGCCCTACTCAGGGTTTTCTTCAAGATGGCGGAGGATGGGGGTCCGACAGCGCTGGCGGCAGTGATTGGGAAGTAGATTTTTCCTGACTTTAGGGTATACATATGTTTTGTGCACAGATTTTCGGCGCGGCTGACCCCGCCGACCGCCATAAAGGCCGCGCTGACATTTTTATCTTCTGAGGAAGGACGGAGAAATCTTATATTCATAAAGTCATGAATATTAATGAGCTGATTCACAGCTGCCTGACACTGGGCGCTCGGAGGCAGGAGCCGCCATCGCTGCGCTGCTCTCCTTGTTGATTTTTACGGTTGCGAATCTCAATAAACAAACAGGGAGCAGAGCGAGTGCTGGTCCGATCCTCGGCCGCCATGGCCGCCGCGCTGAGTCAACAGCCCCGACGAGTGGCACAGAGTCATTAATGGCGGCTCTGGTCTCTGTTATTCTGCGGATTAGATCTGTTGACTCAGCGATGGCGGCTCCTCCAGAGACGTGCGGACAAATAAGAGCACAATGAAATAATTAGCGCACAATAAAGGTCAGGGCGCGGTAATTACCGGGGACAGGTGTGTTTTCAGAGGCTGCGAGGTATGTGCAGATGGAGGAAATGATCGGGGGAGGCACATACTTGGAGGCGCTGACCTCCGATGCCTCGCACTTCCTTAAAGGCACAATCACCATTTCCCACATGTTCCTCTCCGTATTTACACAGATGGGAGAAGGGCCCCGAGGCTCGTGGGAGGGCCCCGCTGCGTCCCCTCACCTGTCTCGCCCTCCGTTCACACCTGTCACATTCTCACACTTTTCTCACACTTTTCCTTTTATTTGCTGCAATTTCTGAATTACAAAGTAACAATAACAGATACTAGAAATCTGCGCCAAAAAACTGAAATCTAACATTCACAAGAGGACGATGTCAGACACCTGTAATACTGATACACCTGGATGACCAGTCATCATAGAACACTGTAAGTCCACTCCAGCAGGACTCCGATCACCATAGAACACTGTAAGTCCACTCCAGTAGGACTCCAATCACCATAGAACACTATAAGTCCACTCCAGCAGGACTCCAATCACCATAGAACACTATAAGTCCACTCCAGCAGGACTCCAATCACCATAGAACACTGTAAGTCCACTCCAGCAGGACTCCAATCACCATAGAACACTGTAAGTCCACTCCAGCAGGATTCCGATCACCATAGAACACTGTAAGTCCACTCCAGCAGGACTCCAATCACCATAGAACACTGTAAGTCCACTCCAGCAGGACTCCAATCACCATAAAACAGTGTAAATCCACTCCAACAGGACTCCAATCACCATAGAACACTGTAAGTCCACTCCAGCAGGACTCCAATCACCATAGACTGTAAGTCCACTCCAGCAGGACTTCCAATCACCATAGAACACTGTAAGTCCACTCCAGCAGGACTCCAATCACCATAAACACTGTAAGTCCACTCCAGCAGGACTCCAATCACCATAAAACACTGTAAATCCACTAAATCCCACTCCAACAGGACTCCAATCACCATAGAACACTATAAGTTCACTAGAACACTACTCCAGCAGGACTCCAATCACCATAGAACACTGTAAGTCCACTCCAGCAGGACTCCAATCACCATAGTAAGTCCACTCCAGCAGGACTCCAATCACCATACTGTAAACACTGTAAGTCCACTCCAGCAGGACTCCAACCAGAAACTGACTCAGCAATCACCATAAACAGAATCCATGTAAGTCCACTCCAGCAGGACTCCAATCATAGAACAGTGTAAATCCACTCCAGCAGGACTCCAATCACCATAAAAACTCCAACCATAAACACTGTAAGTCCACTCCAGCAGGACTCCAATCACCATAGAACACTGTAAGTCCACTCCAGCAGGACTCCAAATAATCACCATAACACACTCCAGCAGGTCCAATCCACTCCAGCAGGACTCCCAATCACCATAGAAACACTGTAAGGTCCACTCCAGCAGGACTCCAATCACCATAGAACAGTATAAATCCACTCCAGGCAGGACTCCAATCACCATAGAACACTGTAAATCCACTCCAGCAGAACTCCGATCACCATAGAACACTGTAATCCACTCCAGCACTTCAATCACCAGAACAGTAAGTCCACTCCAGCAGGACTCCAATCACCATAGAACACTGTAAGTCCACTCCAGCAGGACTCCAATCACCAAATCACCATAGACAGTGTAAGTCCACTCCAGCAGGACTCCAATCACCATAGAACAGTGTAAGTCCACTCCAGCAGGACACTCCAGATCACCAGGACTCCAATCACCATAGAACACTGTCCACTCCACACCAGCAGAACACTCCAACTCCAATCACCATCAGAACACTGTAAGTCCCACTCCAGCAGGAACTCCAATCACCATAGAACAGTGTAAGTCCACTCCAGCAGGACTCCAATCACCACTACTCCAATCACCAGAACAGACTATCCAATCATAGAACAGTCCACTCCAGCAGGACTCCAATCACCATAGAACACTGTAAGTCCACTCCAGCAGGACTCCAATCACCATAGAACACTGTAAGTCCACTCCAGCAGGACTCACCATAGAACATAACCACTAGAATCACCTAAGGTAGCTCCAGCGAACACATGTTAAGTCCACTCCACCATTCACACATCCGCAAATGGTGTCCGCATCCGTTCCGCAATTTTGCGGAACGGGTGCGGACCAATTCACTTTCAATGGGGCCACAAAAGGTGCGAACGGCACACATAGTGTGCCGTCCGCATCCGCACTTCAGTTCCGCGCTCCCGAAAAAAATAGAACATATCTTACTCTTGTCGAAACACGGACAAGAAAAGCATTCTATTATGTGCGGTCCGCAAAACACGGACACCGGTCACACGGATGTGTGAATGGAGCCTAAATGTTAAAAAAAAGTTTCCCAAAATGAGTCTTGTGACTATTTTTACCCCCAAAACTAGCACAGGAATGTAAGTAAATGACTCCCTATGAATCCACTCTGTGATTAGCAGTGACTCAGCGATTAGTGTGGCTCAGTGATTATAGTGGTGGCTCAAGCGATTAGTTGTGGTCGGTGGCTCAGTGATTAGTGGTGGCTCAGTGATTAGTGTGGTCGGATTAGTGGCTCAGTGTGGCTCAGTGTGGTGGCTCAGCGATTAGTTGTGGCTCAGTGATTAGTGGTTGTGGCTCAGTGATTAGTGGTGGCTCAGTGATTAGTGGTGGCTCAGTGATTAGTGGTGGCTCAGTGATTAGTGGTGGCTCAGTGATTAGTTGTGGCTCAGTGATTAGTGGTGGCTCAGTGATTAGTGGTGGCTCAGCGATTAGTTGTGGCTCAGTGATTAGTGGTGGCTCAGTGATTAGTGGTGGCTCAGTGTTTAGCAGTGGCTCATTAATAAGTGAAGACTCAGGGAATAGTGATGGCTCAGTGTTTAGCAGTGGCTCAGTAATAAGTGATGACTCAGTGGTTAGTAGTGGTTCAGTAGTTAGTGGTGGCTTAGTGGTTAGTGGTCACTGAGTGATTAGTGATGGCTCAGTGGTTAGCGGTGGCCAGTTTTTAGTGTTGCTCTGTGATTAGCAGTAACTCAGTGGTTAGTGGTGGCTCAGTAGTTAGTGGTGGCTCAGTGATTAGCATTGGCTCAGTGGTTAGTAGTGGTTAAGTGAATAGCGGTGACACAGTGATTAGTAGTGGCTCAGTGATTAGCATCGACTCTGTGGTTAGCAGTGCCTCAGTGATTAGCCGTGACTCTGGTTAGTGGTTGCTGAGTGATTAGCGGTGACTCAGTGATAAGCAGTAACTCCAGCAGTAAGTGGTTAGCATTAACTCAGTTAGCAGTGGCTCAGTAGTTAGCGGTGACACAGTGGTTAGTGGTGAATCAGTGGTTAGTGGTGACCTGGGTTTGAATCTGACCGAGGACTGATCTGCATGGAGTTTGAATGTTCTCCAGGTGTTTGTGTGCGCTTCTCCTCCCCCCCCCAGACATTCTGATAAGAAGGCAAAAAAAGCGAATGTGGTTTTAAGCTTTTTTTCTCTGAGATAAAGTCTTTTTGTGTTTATCAACGAATGAAGAATTAATTGATGTTTTTTTACCTATTACTAGCGCTGCGTCACGAGAATGTCTGACAGCGCTGTGGAATATGTCAGTGAATGAGAATGTATATAAGTGAAGTGAGAAATGTCTTACAGTAGCTGTGGAAATATGTCAGTGATGTATATAAGTGATGAGAATGTCTGTACACTGTGAGTGATATGTCAGTGATATATAGAAGTGATGAGAATGTCTGTACAGCTGTGGAATATGTCAGTGGATATAAGTATGAGAATGTACTGGCCTGTGGAATATGTCAGTGATATATAAGTGATGAGAATGTCTGTACAGAGCTGTGGATGTCGTGATATATAAGTGATAGAATGTACAAATAAGTCAGTGATATAGAAGTGATGAGAATGTCTGTACAGAGCTGTGGAATATGTCAGGATATGAAGTGATGAGAATGTCTGTACAGAATATGTCTGATTGATATGTATAAGTGATGAGAATGCTGTGGAACAGTGATAAGAAATGAATGAGAATGTCTGTACACTGTGGAATATGTCAGTGATATATAAGTGATGAGAATGTCTGTACAGTGCTGTGGAATATGTCAGTGATATATAAGTGATGAGAATGTCTGTACAGAGTGCTGTGGAATATGTCAGTGATATATATGAAGAATGTCTGTGGCAATGTCTGTACATGTCAGTGATATAGAAGTGATGAGAATGTCTGTACAGCGCTGTGGAATATGTCAGTGTGATGGAATAGAAGTGAGTGATGAGAATGTCTGTACAGAGCTGTGGAATATGTCAGTGATATATAAGTGATGAGAATGTCTGTACAGCGCTGTGGAATATGTCAGTGATATAGAAGTGATGAGAATGTCTGTACAAGCGCTGTGGAATATGTCAGTGATATAGAAGTGATGAGAATGTCTGTACAAGCGCTGTGGAATATGTCAGTGATATAGAAATATGTCTGTATATGTCAGTGATATAGAAGTGATGAGAATGTCTGTACACCTGTGGAATATGTCAGTGATATTGAAAGTGTGATGAATGTTGTGAAGCTGTGGAATATGTCAGTGATATAGAAGTGATGAGAATGTCTGTACACGCTGTGGAATATGTACAGTGATATATTGATGAGAATGTCTGTACAGTGCTGTGGAATATGTCAGTGATATATAAGTGATTGAGAATGTCTGTACAGAGCTGTGGAAATATGTCAGTGATATATAGAAAGTGATGAGAATGTCTGTACTGTACAGCGCTGTGGAATATGTCAGTGATATATAAGTGATGAGAATGTACAGCGCTGTGGAATATGTCAGTGATATAGAAGTGATGAGAATGCTGTGGAATATGTCAGTGATATATAAGTGATAGAATGTCTGTACAGCGCTGTGGTATGTCATTGATATAGAAGTGATGAGAATGTCTGTACAGCGCTGTGGAATATGTCAGTGATATAGAAGTGATGAGATGTCTGTACAGCGCTGTGGAATATGTCAGTGATATATAAGTGATGAGAATGTCTGTACACACGCTGTGAATATGTCAGTGATATAGAAATGAGAGAATGTCTGTCATATGCAGAGCTGTGGATATGTCAGTGATATATAAGTGAGAGAATGTCTGTACAGCTGTGGAATATGTCAGTGAGTCGAGAATGTCTGTACAGCGCTGTGGAATATGTCAGTGATATAGAAGTGATGAGAATGTCTGTAAGCGCTGTGGAATATGTCCAGTGATATATAAGTGATGAGAATGTCTGTAAGCGCTGTGGAATATGTCAGTGATATATAAGTGTAAATGTCTGTACA
>ONZH01030737.1:0-21880 GCA_900303285.1 Rhinella marina | reverse complement strand
CCGGGACACACGTGTTGTCCGGATAGTGGAGAACAAACTGTACTGGGTCTTCGCACTCCTGGACCCCCGGTATAAAGATAACGTCTCCTCTTTTATTCCGGTAGAGGAGAGGACGAATCGATTGCTGGAATACCAGAGGGAACTCGTGCAGAACATGATGGAGATTTTCCCACCCACCATCGCTGGCGGCAGAGAGGAGAGGGTCTCCCAGAGTCCCACAACATCGATCAGTCCCACAGCCACCAGGGGAACACTCTCCAAGGTGTGGGACACGTTCATGGCACCCCCTCGTGCAACTTCCATCACTGCGGGGCCCGCTATCAGCAGGAGGGACAAGTATCGGCGGATGTTGCGGGAGTACCTGGCAGACCGTACCCCTGTGCTCCCCGATCCCTCGGCGTCCTACACTTACTGGGTCTCCAAGTTGGACACGTGGCTGGAACTGTCCCTGTACGCCTTGGAGGTGCTTGCCTGCCCTGCCGCCAGCGTGCTATCAGAAAGGGTGTTCAGCGCAGCCGGGGGCATTATAACCGATAAGCGCAGCCGCCTGTCAACCGACAGTGCCGACAGGCTGACGCTAATCAAAATGAACAGCAAGTGGATTGACCCGGACTTTGCTTCTCCAACAGTGGAAAGCAGCCAAAAGTGAAGTGCCATCTGTATGAAGTGCCATTTCCTCCTCCACCTCCTCCTCCTTAACCGCCGTAGAATTGCTCCGTAAAAAAAAAAAAAAAAAATATTTATGGCTCACCTCTTGGGCCTACAAACAATTTTTCTCATGGCTCACCTCTTGGGCCTACAAGCAATTTTTAAGAGGTCTCACCTCTTGGGCCTACAAACAATTTTTATTATGGCTCACCTCTTGGGCCTTAATACAATTTTTAAGAGGTCTCACCTCTTGGGCCTACAAACAATTTTTAAGAGGTCTCACCTCTTGGGCCTACAAACAATTTTTATTATGGCTCACCTCTTGGGCCTTAATACAATTTTTAAGTGGTCTCACCTCTTGGGCCTACTAACAATTTTTAAGAGGTCTCACCACTTGGGCCTACAAACAATTTTGAAGAGGTCTCACCTCTTGGGCCTACAAACAATTTTTAAGAGGTCTCACCTCTTGGGCCTACAAACAATTTTTATTATGGCTCACCTCTTGGGCCTTAATACAATTGTTAAGAGGTCTCACCTCTTGGGCCTACAAACAATTTTTAAGACGTCTCACCTCTTTGGCCTCCACATAATTTTTAAGAGGTCTTACCTCTTGGGCCTACAAACAATTTTTCTCATGGCTCACCTCTTGGGTCTACAAACAATTTTTAAGAGGTCTCACCTCTTTGGCCTCCACATAATTTTTAAGAGGTTTCACCTTTTGGGCCTACAAACAATTTTTCTCATGGCTCACCTCTTGGGCCTACAAACAATTTTTAAGAGGTCTCACCTCTTGGGCCTACAAACAATTTTTCTTATGGCTCACCTCTTGGGCCTTAATACAATTTTTAAGAGGTTTCACCTCTTTGGCCTCCACTTAATTTTTTCAAGGGCTCACCTCTTGGGCCTCCATATAATTTTTCAAGGGCTCACCTCAAGCTAACTTTGCGCACTCATTAAAATATTTTCACAACAAGGACCTAAGAGCCCTCGATGGGAGAGCTTTGTGTGGGGGCCTGTTATAGGGAAGAGATGCGGCCCTGCGGGCTCTAGCCTGCCTTCTCCATGAGCCTCTGGCCAGCCCACGGCCTCTTCCTGCCTTTTGCGGTCCTACGCATCCCTCAACATCCCCACTGCTTTACCTGCTAGACATGACACTGGGCCAGGTCGGGTCACTGACTTCGTCATACTCAACCACCTCCTCTTACACTGCCTCACTTTGCTCTAACAGCCTCCCTTGCTGGAAACTGTGTCTCATCATCGTCCCTAATCATTTTACACTTTAGTGCCCGTTCCACACCACCATCAGCTAGAGATGGAGCTTGCTCGAGTGTTTGGGCATCAGAACAAACAAAATCCTCAGATAGCTCCTGCGATTCTTGCATGGGTGGGAACACTTGGTTGATAACATTGGGCAGGGTGGGAGGAAGGAGGGTCAGAGTGAGGTCCCTGCAGTTTCTGCAGGCTATCGACGAGGACTGGACTTTGTGGACTTGACTGGGTGGTGGACAGATTTAACAAATCTAGAAGGAGAAGGAGGGGTTTGCCGAGCTGTCTGTAAGGGTTGCGGAAATCCAGACAGAACCAAGGCCCAAAACTTGGGTGGGGGTAGCAGGTTTGCCCGTCCCCGCCTCCACAACATTCACCCAGTGTGCCGTCAGGGAGATGTAGCATCCCCGGCCTCAAACCAAAGTGTTGGTGGTCAAATGGCCTTTTGCAGTAACTGTGTTACTCGGGCGTGGATGATGTTTTGGGACATGTGCCTGGGCAAGGCAGGGATGGCACAGAGGGAAAAATAGTGATGGCTTGATTGCTTTCCCCCTTGCCTATGCCATCTGTGGTTGTCATAGGCAACATGATTTTAAGGGGTGCAGAATTTTATCTTCTTTTTTGTCTAGTTTGGCTTGGGGTCCATGGCAATGTAGAGGAAAGAAGGTTTCCTTGTATGGTCTCACTTTACAGAGAGGTTACATTGTCTTTGGAGTGTATTGTTGAGAGGCTGTGATAGTGGCGTAATAGTGCGACTTGGGCACGTTATATGCACCCAGACATGCTTCCCCTGCTGTCCCAGTTGCATTCCAGCAGTGTTGGCATCCTTTTCTGAGGTTTCAGGGTCTTGGTGACCTCCAAGTGGTCGAATTGAGATTTCCAAGTGGCGAGCATTTTTTTCCCATAGACTTTAATGGGATTCGATATTCGGTCGAATAGTCGAATATCGCGGTCTATTCGAATCGAATTTCGAACTTTCGAATATTTCACTACTCGCTCATCTCTATTAGTAACGAATATACGAATCGGCAAATAGATTCGCTCATCTCTAGGCAGTAGATATGTATGTGGCTGTCTCTGGGTAGTGGAGTAGTAATAGTGGCAGCAGATAGATACATTTTTTGAAAATAATTAAATATTAAATACTGTAAAAGAAGGAGAACTGTACAACTATGGACACTAGTCTAAAAGTCTGATAGATTAAATATGATAAAAACTGTAGCTGAAGAATTACATTTTAGAGAAGAATTACATTTTGGAGAAAGTGCAGAACTGAGCTACGTACTTTGGATACCTAACCAAAAGTCCAACAGATAGAATACGGAAAAAAAAAAAACAGATGGAAGTCCGCAGCAGACCCCTCCTCCAATTCTGTGCTAGCCTGTAATTGCTGACTGTCCTCACAAAGCTCATCATCGCTGTTCAGTATAGGTGAGGGCACAGAGGCAGTTCCTGGGCAATGCCAACTAATTGTGGTGTCAGAGGAACTCACTGATTCCTGGCTGTGTGTACTGTATATGTTGTCACTTGAGATGATGTGAACAGCGACCATTTAACCTTTCCAGTACAGGTGAATTGTTGGTCAAATAACCGCTGGATGACAATGGCAGCTGGTCTGATGCTGCGGCTGCTGCTACCACCACCCCTTCTTCTGATGCTACTTGTGCTGTCTATAGCAACATTTTTGCCACTGCCAGTTCCTTTGGAGGGCCCAGTCAACTGTCTGTTGGCCATAGTGTACATTAACTGTATTAGTAATGTAACAGATTAACTAAGAATGTGGCAGCAGTTAAGCAAGTCTATATATAAACAAAAAGATTAAGGCCTCTTTCACACGAGCCTCACGGATTCAGTCCGGATGCGTTCAGGGTGCGTTCCGGAAAATCTGCACGCATCCGCACCAATCCACACACAATCTCAGTCAGTTTTGTCTGTGATTGCGTTCAGCTGTTTAGTTTTTTCCACGCCGGTGCAATGTGCTTTGATGCGTTTTCACGTCCGTGATAAAAAACTGAATGTTTACAAACAACATCTCTTAGCAACCACCAGTGAATCATGCATTGCATCCGCACTTGCATGCGGATGCAATGCGTGATTCACGCAGACCCATTCACTTCAATGGGGCCAGGGCTGCGTGAAAAACGCAGAATATAGAACATGCTGCGATTTTCACGCAACGGCGAACTTATGCGTGAAAAACATTGCTCATAAGAAAAGACCCATTGAAATGAATGAGTCAGGATTCAGTGCGGGTGCAATGCGTTCGCATCACGCATTGCACCTGCGTGGAAATCTCGTACGTGTGAAAGGGCCCTAACTGTGAATGTGGCAGCAGTTCAACAAGATATAAACAGAAAAATTTTAGACCACTCTTTAATATTGAGGCACAGTAAATCTATTAAGCAAATCACAGACAAAGGTGCACTACAACGGTAAATGTAATTGATAATATATGGCTAAACCCTCACGCTGATGTTAAAACGAGACTTTTGCCAATATATCCTTATATCAAGAACATACCGGAGCACGAGCACCGCTTCAAGGTATCTCAGAGTGGCTCGGGACCTAAAGCTAACCTACCTATGCTGTATGAGCAATTACGGAAGGAGCATATAGGCCGACACACAGGATTGTGCAGGATTTTCTCGCTCGTTTTGATATACGCAACAGCATATGGGGTTTTGAGCACTTCTCTGCCATTTTAGACCACTTTTTTTTTCCGTGATTGCACAGTAAATCTATGTACAGTACAGACCAATAGTTTGGACACACCTTCTCATTCAAAGAGTTTTCTGTATTTTCATGACTATGAAAATTGTAGATTTACACTGAAGGCATCAAAACTATGAATTAGCACATGTGGAATTATATACTTAACAAAAAAGTGTGAAACAACTGAAAATATGTCTTATATTCTAGGTTCTTCAAAGTAGCCACCTTTTGCTTTGATTACTGCTTTGCACACTCTTGGCATTCTCTTGATGAGCTTCAAGAGGTAGTCACCTGAAATGGTATTCCAACAGTCTTGAAGGAATTCCCAGAGATACTGGGCCCTTTTGCCTTCACTCTGCGGTCCAGCTCACCCCAAACCATCTTGATTGGGATCAGGTCTGGTGACTGTGGAGGCCAGGTCATCTGGCGTAGCATCCCATTACTCTCCTTCTTGGTCAAATATCCCTTACACAGCCTGGAGGTGTGTTTGGGGTCATTGTCCTGTTGATAAATAAATGATGGTCCAACTAAATGCAAACCGGATGGAATAGCATGCCGCTGCAAGATGCTGTGGTAGCCATGCTGGTTCAGTATGCCTTCAATTTTGAATAAATTTCCAACAGTGTCACCAGCAAAGCACCCCCACACCATCACACCTTCTCCTCCATGCTTCACGGTGGGAACCAGGCATGTAGAGTCCATCCGTTCACCTTTTCTGCGTCGCACAAAGACACGGTGGTTGGAACCAAAGATCCCAAATTTGGACTCATCAGACCAAAACACAGATTTCCACTGGTCTAATATCCATTCCTTGTGTTCTTTAGCCCAAACAAGTCTCTTCTGCTTGTTGCCTGTCCTTAGCAGTGGTTTCCTAGCAACTATTTTACCATAAAGGCCTGCTGCAAACAGTCTCCTCTTAACAGTTGTTGTAGAGATGTGTCTGCTGCTAGAACTCTGTGTGGCATTGACCTGGTCTCTAATCTGAGCTGCTGTTAACCTGCGATTTCTGAGGCTTGTGACTTGGATGAACTTATCCTCCGCAGCAGATGTGACTCTTGGTCTTCCTTTCCTGGGGTGGTCCTCATGTGAGACAGTTTCTTTGTAGCGCTTGATGGTTTTTGCGACTGCACTTAGGGACACTTTCAAAGTTTTCCCAATTTTTCGGACTAACTGACCTTCATTTCGTAAAGTAATGATGGCCACTCGTTTTTCTTTACTTAGCTGCTTTTTTCTTGCCATAATACAAATTCTAACAGTGTATTCAGTAGGACTATCAGCTGTGTATCCATCTGACTTCTGCCCAACACAACTCATGGTCCCAACCCCATTTATAAGGCAAGAAATCCCACTTATTAAACCTAACAGGGCACACCTGTGAAGTGAAAACCATTTCTGGTGACTACCTCTTGAAGCTCATCAAGAGAATGCCAAAAGTGTGCAAAGCAGTAATCAAAGCAAAAGGTGGCTACTTTGAAGAACCTAGAATATAAGACATATGTTCACACTTTATTGTTCCACATGTGTTAATTCATAGTTTTGATGCCTTCAGTGTGAATCTACAATTTTCATAGTCATGAAAATACAGAAAACTCTTTGAATGAGGTGTGTCCAAACATTTGGTCTGTACTGTATAAACTAATGGATTCACTATGAATTAGACTGCCCTTTAATACTACATAGTTGGTAAGGCTAAATAAAGGCATCTGTCCTTCCAGTTCAGCCAGTTATACTGCAAGTTGATCCAGAAAAGGCCAAAAAAAACCCTGTGAGGTAGAAGCCAATTTTCCTAATTTTAGGTGGAAGTAATGCTTCTGGACTCAAATCAGGCAATCAGAATAACTCTCTGTATCAACGACCCAGACATCTAATAACTATAGCCTATAACAGAAATAAATCCAGGCCCCTCCATAGTTTCATAGTCTCACTGCTCTTACAGTAAAGAATCCTTTTTTATGTTTATGTACAAATCTCTACTCCAGAGGCAGAGGATATCCGCTTGTCACAGTCACAGTCCTGGATATAAATAGATTATAATTATAATTATGGGAAAGATCTCTGTGCTGCCCCTTGATAATAATACAGAGATTTCTCCTGTCACCTGTTTATACTGAGGCACAGTCAGGGGCGTAGCTAAAGGCTCACGGGCCCTGGTGCAAGAGTTCAGCTTGGGCCCCCCCCCAGCGCTGGTGCACCTAGCTTTTCTGCCGGCCAAGTCAAAAATTGAACACACCCCCCCCCCATGCCAAATTCTCACCCTAACAGTTTCCCTCCTAACATTACGTATATCACTACAGAACATACAGGGTAAGGCTACATTCACACGACAGTTGTTTTTGCGGCCTCCGATCTGCAAATTTTGAGGCTCAGATGCGGACCCATTCACTTAAATGAACACTGTGTGCTGTCTGCATCTGTATGTCCATTCCTATTTTTGTCTGTTTTGCGGTCAAGGATAGGCATTATTACAGTGGATCTTGAAAAAAAACGGATGCCAAACGGAACATCATTTTTTTGCGGATCCGCAATTTGCAGACTGCAAAACAAAATGTTCGTGTGAATGTAGCCTAATACAGCGCCCCATACCTCGTACATCCAGTATAATACAGCGCCCCATACCTCTTACATCCAGTGACGTCTCCTCTGATGTAGATCTTCTCTTTCCTCATCTTCTCCTTTCAGACCAGACGCCATTTTTCAGCCATTTCTCATCTCTTCAATTTGACAGAAAAAAATCTTAGTTCACTACTTTTCCATCATCCTCGCATCTTCTGGACAAATCATCCTATCACCCCCAGTACTGTGCCACTAGTACCACACAGATAGTGCCCTTCAATAATTATTGGCACACAGTGTCTTAAAATAACTGTGCCCAGCAAATAGTGCCACATAATAGTGTGAACATAACGTCCCCCAGAAATAACTCCGCTGATACTGTGCCAGGGTTCCCCCCCACAGTAATAGTGCCCCCACAGTAATAGTGCCCCCCACAGTAATAGTGCCCCCACAGTAATAGTGCTCCCCAAAGTCCCAACTAATAATTCTCTGCCAGAGTGCACTTGTTAGTAATAGTGCCCCAACTGTACTAATGTCCTTACTGTGCCCCAGAAGTAATAATGCTTCCAATGTGCCAGTAAGAAGTGCCCCCAAAATTTCACCCCAATAATGTGCCAGTAAGAAGTGCTCCCCACCCATAGATGCCCCCCAAATGATGTGCCAATAAGAAATGCCCCAATAATGCGCCAGAAGTTCCCCCCATTGATTCCCCCCCAAAATCATGTGCCAGTAAGAAATGCCCCCAGTGCCCCCATGTGCCAGTAAGAAATGCCCAGTGCCCCACATGTGCCAGAAAAATGCCTCCAGTGCCAGTAAAAATGCCCCCAGTGCCAGTAAGAAATGCCCCCCAGTGCCCCCATGTGCCAGTACAAAATGCCCCCAATGCCCCCATGTGCCAGTAACAAATGCCCCCAGTGCCTGTAATAATGCCCCCAGTGCCAGTAAAATGCCCCCAGTGCCCCCATGTGCCAGTAAAAATGCCCCAGTGCCAGTAAAATGCCTCCAGTGCCCCCATGTGCCAGTAAAAATGCCCCCAGTGCCAAAAAAATGCCCCCAGTGCCCCCATGTGCCAGTAGAAATGCTCCAGTGCAGTAAAATGCCCCCAGTGCCCCCAATATGCCAGTAAAAATGCCCCCATGTGCCAGTAAAAATGCCCCCAGTGCCCCCATGTGCCAGTAAAAATGCCCCCAGTGCCAGTAAAATGCCCCCAGTGCCCCCATGTGCCAGTAAAAATGCCCCAGTGCCAGTAAAATACCCCCAGTGCCCCCATGTGCTGGTAAAAATGCCTCTATGTGCCCCTAAAAATGCCCCCAGTTCCCCCAATAGAGCTCCGGTCCGTGACTGCTACAATAAAAAAAAATTAACACTAATACTTACCTCCATCAGGCTGGCAGCGATGCGATGCAGGCCTCTTCCGGCCTGTTTCCCACGCTGTATGGCTCAGACGGCACGATGACGTCATCAGAGGAAAGGGCAGGGGAGACGCCTCTCTCTCCCCTGCCCCGCAGTACTGTCATGGCCAAAAGTTTTGAGAATGACACAAATATTATATTTTCACATGATCTGCTGCCCTCTGGTTTTTATGCGTGTTTGTCAGATGTTTTTATCACATACAGAAATATAATTGCAATCATATTATGAGTAACAAAAGCTTATATTGACAGTTAGAATGAGTTAATGCAGCAAGTCAATATTTGCAGTGTTGACCCTTCTTCTTCAGGACCTCTGCAATTGTCCCTGGCATGCTCTCAATCAACTTCTGGACCAAATCCTGACTGATAGCAGTCCATTCTTGCACAATCAATGCTTGCATTTTGTCAGAATTTGTAGGTTTTTGTTTGTCCAACCGTCTCTTGATGATTGACCACAATTTCTCAATGGGATTAAGATCTGGATAGTTTCCAGGCCATGGACCCAAAATCTCTATGTTTTACTCTCCCTGAGCGATTTAGTTATCACCTTTGCTTTATGGCAAGGTGCTCCATCATGCTGGAAAAGGCATTGTTGATCGCCAAACTGCTCTTGGACGGTTGGGAGAAGTTGCTCTCGGAGGACATTCTGGTACCATTCTTTATTCATGGCTGTGTTTTTAGGCAAGACTGTGAGAGAGCCGATTCCCTTGGCTGAGAAGCAACCCCACACATGAATGGTTTCAGGATGCTTTACAGTTGGCATGAGACAAGACTGGTGGTAGCGCTCACCTCGTCTTCTCCGAATAAGCTGTTTTCCAGATGTCCCAAACAATCGAAAAGGGGATTCATCAGAGAAAATGACTTTACCCCAGTCCTCAGCAGTCCACTCCCTGTACCTTTTGCAGAATATCAGTCTGTCCCTGATTTTTTTTCTGGAGAGAAGTGGCTTCTTTGCTGTCCTCCTTGAGACCAGGCCTTGCTCCAAGAGTCTCCGCCTCACAGTGCATGCAGATGCACTCACACCTGCCTGCTGCCATTCCTGAGCAAGCTCTGCACTGCTGGTAGCCCGATCCCGCAGCTGAAAAACTTTTAAGAGACGGTCCTGGCGCTTGCTGGTCTTTCTTGGGCGCCCTGGAGCCTTTTTGGCAACAATGGAACCTCTCTCCTTGAAGTTCTTGATGATGCGATAGATTGTTGACTGAGGTGCAAATTTTCTAGCTGCGATACTCTTCCCTGTTAGGCCATTTTTGTGCAGTGCAATGATGACTGCACGTGTTTCTTTAGAGATAACCATGGTTAACAGAAGAGAAACAATGATGCCAAGCACCAGCCTCCTTTTAAAGTGTCCAGTGGTGTCATTCTTACTTAATCATGACAGATTGATCTCCAGCCCTGTCCTCATCAACAACCACACCTGTGTTAATGGAGCAATCACTGAAACGATGTTAGCTGGTCCTTTTAAGGCAGGGCTGCAATGATGTTGAAATGTGTTTTGGGGGATAAAGTTCATTTTCTAGGCAAATATTGACTTTGCAAGTAATTGCTGTTAAGCTGATCACTCTTTATAACATTCTGGAGTATATGCAAATTGCCATTATAAAAACTGAAGCAGTAGACTTTGTAAAAATTAATATTTGTATCATTCTCAAAACTTTTGGCCATGACTGTACAATAAAGGCACAATGGAAGCGCTCATCTCCCTCTGCCCCACTGCCGCCCCCATCTGTGCGCAGGGCCACGCCGCACCTGGTTAATTGGCGGTGCAGCCCTGCAAGTGGCAAAGGGGGGCCCTCAGCAACTGCGACCACTGCGACCCCTGTTGCTACGCCACTGGGCACAGTCAGTCTATGTATAAATAAACAGATAAACTATGAAAGTGGCAGCATTTCAACAAGATACACACAGCGATATATTAGACTAACCCTTAATACTGAGGCACAGTAAGTCTATGTTTAAACTATGAGATTCATTGTGAATGTGACAACAGTTGAAAAAGATCCACACAGCGATATATAAGACCGCCCTTTAATACTGAGGCACAGTAAGTTTGTAGTGTAAACTAACAAATTAACTGTGAATGCTGTTATTGCAGCACAATACAGTAAATAGACATCTGTAACCCATAGCCGCCATTAACCCCTTCGCGGCCAGCGCCGTAATAGTACGGCGCTAGGTGGGTCTGTAAAGATGGCACCCGCTCTGCTCAAAGCCGCAGGTGGCCAGCTGTTTTTTATAGCAGACACATGTGGCTGATGTATGCAACTGGCAGTAATGCCGATCGCAGACATTTAACCCCTCAGATGCCGTGGTCAATCCTGACCACAGGATCTGAGCGCGTGAAACATCGGAAGCGCACGCTTCTGGTGTTGCTCCGGCTCCCCCGTACAGCGATCAGAGAAGCCGGAGCATGTCTGCAGCAGCCCCTGTCTTTGTGAATGACAGGAGGCTGGTGCATAGTATTTCCTTTAGGAAACTAACTCCATAGGAAACTAGCAATTTTCTCATAGGCTCCAATGCAAGTGCATTGAGGTTTATGAGAATAGCAATCTAATGATTACTTGTTATAGTTCCCTATGAGAACTATAAAAAAAATGTAAAATAATGAAATAAAGTTTAAAAAAAAATCAAATAATCCCCCTTTCCCCAAAATAAAAATAAAAGAACTAAAAAAAAAATAATACACATCATGGGTATCGTCATGTGCAAAAATGCCCATGGCCGATTCGCTGTTTTTGGTTGCGTCATTTTCTAAAAAAAAATAACTAAAAAGTGGTCAAAAACTCATACACAACCCAGATTGGTATCAATGAAAAGTTCAGATCACCCCACAAAAAATGAGCCCCCATACAGCTTCGTACACATAAATACAAAAAAGTTATAGGGGTCAAAATATAGCGATGAAAAAAAAAAATTTTTCAAACTATAAACATAAGATATCGTCGGATTCATACTGACCTATATAATGAAAGTAACAGGTCAGTTTTATTGCACATAGAACGTAAATAAAAAAAACATGTAAACCTGTGATGGAATTGTTTTTTTTTTTTTTTTGCAATTTCACCCATCATATACAATATTAAATTGGTAAGTACAACTTGTCCCGCAAAAAACAAGCCCTCATACAGCTATGTGAACAGAAAAATAAAAAAAGTTATGGCTGTGGGAAGGCAGGGAGTGCAAAACGAAAACGCAAAAGCAAAAAACCATCCGGGGCTGAAAGGGTTAAACAGATGCTTTTGTTTAGAGTACACAACAGGATGGAGTAGTGCAGGCTACTAAGCTATTCCACAATAGTTTTTTTTTTTTTTTTTTGCAGTGTACTGATGTATACCAGCCAGACAGTGGTCAAAAGTGATACTCTTTTGACCTTTGTGTGACTAATGGAACCCTATGCAAACATTTAACGTGTGCATCTGGAGGTTTCCTGATGCACGCTAAACGTAAGGGAAAATGTAATGTGAGCCCAGCCTAAAAAGGGATTTCTAAAACACATTTTAGGAAATAAAGAAATCTTTTTTCTTGTAAACTTGATGATGGATGGCGATGATGTACACTATGTTCTATTTTCCTACAATCTCTTTTGCTCTTTTACAATCTTAAATCTCCTTTTTCTGCTTATGTCAAGTGGTTCAGATCAAGCTTGTTAAATATCTGCAACACTTTAACACAGTGATTATTTATTTAGTAGTTTTATGTAACCCTGTCATTGATAAGTAGTCCATTAATTTATCAAGGGACAAATCAACACTAGTTATTTTTCTACTGAATATTGGACTGCAGTTTGTTGCAAACCACTTGCACTTAATTATAAATTGCAATCCTTTGTCTTTATTAATTGATACTTTCTCTACCATTGCTGTTGCATTAAACAGGTCAAAGATTAATGAGTAAATGAATATCTGCAATTTTTTTCCACCCAATCCCTTTAGCAAAAAATGGAATTTTAATAACTATTCATTAAAACCATACATGCATGTAGTGACAAATGTGAAATATTTTGTTATTAAAATAACAAATTACAAATTGTTGTTTTCTTCACTCAATAAATTTTATGAAATCCTAGCATTTTAAAAGCCCTTGGAGTCAATAGCAAAATATAGAAGAGCAGAGCTCCAAGTCATATAGAGGTGCAATATTTCTATATGTCTGAATGGCTCCAATTTTGTACAGACTCAAAATAGAGAAACGTGAATTAGTTCAGAATTTGTTCTGGGCAAATACGAGCAAGGCTTATGAAAAACACTAGCATTATAAGAGACATGCACATCAGGTTTTTTTCAAAAAGGAAATAAAACTGAGTGCCTTACACTTGACCATAATAAGAAAGAGCACCCCCCAGACCCTGTCAAAGGCCTCTCAGCTAAGACAATTGTCTCTGCTCCGTTCTCATAAAAATAGAGGTTAATAACCTAGAACAGGCTATTTGCAGATTAGATGCTGACTTAGCTATTAGCAAAATAACTTTTTGCAGCCTGTTGATGTGTGATTGCTATGCATTGGTATTAGAGATGAGCGAGCACTAAAATGCTCAGGTGCTCGTTAATCGAGTCAAATTTTTCCCGATGCTCGGGTGCTCGTTTCGAATAACAAACCCCATTGAAGTCAATGGGAGACTTGAGCAGTTTTTGCAGGAGACCAAAGCTCTGCACAGGGAAGGTTGTGTGAAAACCTGGAAACCTCAGAAAATGATGGAAACACCACGGAAATGGACAGGAAACAGCAGGGACAGCATGCATGGATGCCTCTGAGGCTGCCTAATCGTACCATTACGCCAAATTCAGGGCAACAGCCTGGTGGTGACCCTCAAGACAATTGTGCTCACCCAGACCAAGATGGGCAAGGCACATGCGCTGGCACATATTAGTAAAGCACCCAACTAGATGCAATGAAGGTCCATCACCGCTTGCGGGTGACACCACTGCCCATGCTGGCACTGCTGTCCTATCCCTCGCCCCTCGACGCAGGCATAAGCGTCTCTCTCCCCGCACCCACCCAGTAGTCCACAGTGTACACAAAGTTCTCCCAGCACAGTGCCCAGCTCTCCCCATCCCAGACGGGCAAACACGCACCCCACACCCACCCTGTCCACAGCAGACACAAAGACCTCCAAGCACAGTGCCCAGCTTTCCTAATTCCCAGCTAAGATGCACACTGCACCCACCCATTAGTCTCCACACGTGGGTGGGTGCAGAGCCTTTTAGTGCCCCTCAAGACAATGTTTGTGTGCCAGGGCCGGGTAGTAACCCTCCTTGAAGTTGTGGGGGAGAGGCCTCCGGTGACCCTCAAGACAATTTTGGGCAACAGCGTAGTGGCGAGCCTCCAAAAAATCGTGGGTGAGAGCCTGGAGGTGACCCTCAGAAACAATTGGTTTGAAAAAGCATGGTGGTGCACCCCTGAATGACAGTCTGTGACTGAGATTACAGGTGAACCCACTAAAATTGTAGTCTGGCACACTTTGGTGGTGAACCCCTAAATTACATAGTTTGACTGAGATTGCAGTTTACAGCATGGTGGTGAACCCCAGAGTGGCTTAGTTAGACTAAGATAGCAGCTGAACCACCCAAAAATTTAGCCTGACACAGCATGGCGGTGACAACAGAGTGACCAAGTTAGATGAGGTAGCAGGTGAGCCACGCAAAAATTTAGCCTGACACAGCATGGCGGTGACAACAGAGTGACCAAATTAGATGAGGTAGCAGGTGAGCCACCCAAAAATTTAGCCTGACACAGCATGGCGGTGACAACAGAGTGACCAAGTTAGATGAGGTAGCAGGTGAGCCACCCAAAAAATTAGCCTGACACAGCATGGCGAGGAAAACACCAAGTGACCAAGTTAGATGAGGTAGCAGGTGTGTCACAGCATGGCGGTGACACCAGCAAGTGGATAAGTTAGATGAGGTAACAGGGGAGCCACGCAAAATTTACCCTAACACAGCATGGCGGTGACACCACCAAGTGACCAAGTTAGATGAGGTAGCAGGTGAGCCACCCAAACAATTAGCCTGCCACAGCATGGCGGTGACAACACCAAGTGACAAGTTAGATGAGGTAGCAGGTGAGCCACCCAAAAATTTTCCCTAACACAACATGGCGGTGACAACAGAGTGACCAAGTGAGACTGAGGTAGCAGGTGAAGCACATAAAATTTTACCCTTACACAGCATGGCGGTGACAACAGAGTGACCAAGTGAGACTGAGGTAGCAGGTGAAGCACATAAAATTTTACCCTGACACAACATGGCGGTGACCCCAGAGTGACCAAGTTAGACTGAGGTAGCAGGTGAAGCACATGAAATTTTACCCTGACACAGCATGGCGGTGACAACAGAGTGACCAAGTGAGACTGAGGTAGCAGGTGAAGCACATGAAATTTTACCCTGACACAGAATGGCGGTGAACCCAGAGTGACCAAGTTAGACAAAGGTAACAGGTGAAGCACATGAAATTTTACCCTGACACAACATGGCAGTGAACCCAGAGTGACCAAGTTAGACTGAGGTAGCAGGTGAAGCACATGAAATTTTACCCTGACACAGCATGTTGGTGAACCTAGAGTGACCAAGTTAGACAGAGGTGGCAGGTGAAGCACATAAAATTTTATCCTGACACAGCATGGCGGTGACAACAGAGTGACCAAGTTAGACAGAGGTAGCAGGTGAAGCACATGAAATTTTACCCTGACACAGCATGGCGGTGAACCCAGAGTGACCAAGTTAGACAGAGGTAGCAGGTGAAGCACATAAAATTTTACCATGACACAACATGGCGGTGACCCCAGAGTGACCAAGTTAGACTAATGTATCAGGTGAAGCACATGAAATTTTACCCTGACACAACATGGCGGTGAACCCAGAGTGACCAAGTTAGACTGAGGTAGCTGGTGAACCACCCAAAAATTAACCCTGACACAGCATGGCAGTGACACCACCAATGCCTTGGTCAGACTGAGATTGCAGTCAAATGGCTGTAGGTGAGCCTCCCAAAAAATTGTTTTAAAGTGTTTGAAGTTGACTCTCCTAAAACATTGTTTTTGGGTGTCTGTACTTGACCCTCCTAAAAAATCGTTTTTCAGTGTCTGTAGTTGACTCTAGTAAAAAATTGATTGGAGAGAGGGCCTGTAGGTGGCCCTCTGTAAACATTGTTTGAAAATAGAGCCAGTAGGCCCTCTGAAAAATTGCCTGTTGGCTCAGCGTTTGTGTATGAAGAGGAGTAGGAGAGGAATCTGATACATCAACAATGTTCATGTTGAGCTGCTTTCCCCCGGTGGAGATTTGAATTCCGGTGAAATCAAGGCTTTATTCATTTTAATAAGCGTCAGGCTGTCAGCACTGTCTGTTGACAGGCGTGTACACTTATCAGTGATGATGCCACCAGCTGCACTGAAGACCCGCTCTGACAACACGATAGCGGCAGGGCAGGCCAGCACCTCCAAGGCGTACAGCGCCAGTTCGGGCCACGTGTCTAGTTTTGCAACCCAGTAGTTGTATGGAGCAGAGTGATCACGCAGGACGCTGGTATGGTCAGCCACGTAATCCCTTACTATCTTTCTGAACAGCTACCCCCTACTCTGCCTAGCCTGGGTATGGGTGACATAGTCTTGCTGGGGTGACATAAAACTGGCAAAGGTCTTGGAGAGTGTTCCCCTGCCAGTGCTTGACAAGCTGCCTGCTCCCCTCCTCTCCCCCGCTAGTTGGCCAACAGAACTACGTCCTCTGCCGCTAGCAGTGTCAGATAGGAAGGATTGTTTCAGCTTGTGCACCAGGGCCTGTTGATATTGAATCACTCTCATACTCCTCTCCTCTACAGGAATGAGAGTGGAAAAGTTCTGCTTGTACCGGGGGTCCAAGAGGGTGAACACCCAGTAATCGGTGTTGTCAAAAATGCTTCTAACGCGAGGGTCACGGGAAAGGCAGCCTAACATGAAGTCAGCCATGTGGGCAAGAGTCCCAACACGCAAGAATTCCCTTTCCTCAGTAGCTCACTCTCCAACTCCTCCTCCTCCAACTCCTTCTCTTCAGCCCATACACGCTCAACAGATAAGAAGGAATGAGCATAGGTACCCTCTTCACTCTCGCCAAGTCTCCTCCTCTTCCTCCTCCTCCTCCTCCAATACGCGCTGAGAAACAGACCTGAGGGTGCTCTGGCTATCAAGCAACGTATCTTCTTCCCCCATCTCCTGTGACAAGCGCAAAGCCTCTGACTTCATGCTGAGCAGTGACTTTTTCAGCAGACAAAGCAGCGGGATGGTGACGCTGATAATGGCGGCATCGTCGCTGACCATCTGCGTTGACTCCTCAAAGTGGCTTAACACCTGACAGATATCAGACACCCACGTCCACTCCTCATTGTAGACTTGAAGAAGCTGACTAACCTGACTACCAGTTCTCGTGGAAGTTGTCATCTGGCAGTCTACAATGACTCTGCGGTGCTGGTAAACCCTGGCTAACATGTGTAATGTGGAATTCCATCGCGTGGGCACTTCGCACAACAGTCGGTGAGCTGGCAGTTGTAAGCGCCGTTGCGCTGCCCTGAGGGTGGCAGCATCTGTAGTTGACTTACGGAAATGCGCACAGATGCGTCGCACCTTGGTGAACAAATCAGACAAATTGGGGTAGGTCTTGAGGAACCGCTGAACCACAAGATTGAACACGTGGGCCAGGCATGGTACATGTGCGAGTCTGCTGAGTTGCAGAGCCGCCACCAGGTTACGCCCGTTGTCACACACAACCATGCCTGGTTTGAGGTTCAGCGGCGCCAGCCAAAGATCGGTCTGTGCCGTGATGCCCTGTAACATCTTTGGGCGGTGGTGCCTCTTGTTCAACCTAAGCTCAGCAAGTGTTCAGCAACCACCTGTTGGCAGCTTTACCCACGGCAGTGCAGCTGCGCCTGGAGTCTATCGCCGACTAAGGCGCCGTGCTCATGGATGGTAATTGGAGAGGAGGAGGAGGAGGAGGGGTTGGAGGAAGAGGCATAATTAAGTCCTAAGGAAACTGTGACCGGACGCAGGCCCACGGCAATCCTCGGGTCGGGGCAGCGACATGAGCGGCCCCAGGGTCAGCACTCGGTCCCAACCTCCCCACCATGTAAACCCAATGATGCCGTCAGGCCGAGATGTAGTGTCCCTTCCAAGCCAGCACTTGTCCACGTGTCCTGTGGTTAGGGTAGACCTTCTCAGTAACCACGTTGGTCAAGCGGCACGGATGATGTTCTCTGACACGTGCTGGTGTAGGGCTTGGACGGCACATCAGGAAAAATAGTGGCGGCTGGGGACCAAGTACCCGAGGGACAGCCACTGCATCAGGTTGCGGAAAGCCTCAGTCTCTACCAGTCTATAGGGCAGCATCTCCAGGCTCAACAATTTGGAGATGTGGACGCTTAGGGCTTGTGCATGTGGGTGGGTGGAATTGTATTTGTGCTTGCGCTCAAATGTCTGCTGCAAAGACAGCTGAACGCTGCGCTGGGACACATTGGTGGAGGTTGTGGAGGATCGTGCTGCTGAAGGGGTGGTTGTAGGGGGGGAGGCGCTCGTGCCAGGGTCCTTGGCGGTGGGTTGACTCGCAAAGCCAGCATGTGACACAGGGGAAGGAGGCAAGTGCTATGACCCACAGGAGGTGAACGGCCTTGGTTCCACTGAGTCAGGTGTTTAGCATGCCTGCGCATGCTAGTTGTGGTTAGGCTGGTAGTGGTGGCTCCCCTGCTGATCCTGGTGTGGCACAGGTTACACACTATAGTCCGTCGGTCATCCTCACTTTCTTTAAAGAACCTCCTGACTTGTGAACATCTAGGCCTCGGCACGGGAGCTTGACTCCGTTAAACAGATGCTGATCTACATGCTCTGGCCCTGCTTTTCCCTGTGGTCACGCCACTGCCTCTTCCAACCTGTTCTGGTGCTGCACTTGCCTCCCCTCAGAAGTACTGTCTTGAGTTGGCTCACCAACCAGCTCAGGTCAGTCACCTCATCATCCACCAGCTCTTCCTCCGATTCCTCACTCTGCTCCCCTTGGGACTTACTGCCCTGACAACAACATCAATGTCTGACAACCGTGTCTCATCATCATCATCATTCATCGACCTATTGACGCACTACTTGCACTAAGTAAACACTCTCATCACCCACAGACTGCGAAAGTTCTAAATTTTGGGCATCGGGACAGAGCAACTGCTCAGGTTGCTGTTGAGCAGTGGTTTGTGTCTCTGGGTAGGGTCCTGAAAAGAGTTCTGTGAGTATGCCGGATCTGAATCCATATTTTTCATGGGGGGGGCAGGCTGGGGGGAAGGAGGTTGAGCTGGGGAGCCAGAGGTCTACTCCCTTAGCTAGTGTGGGTGGACTGCGTGGAAGACTGGGTGGTGATAAATTACTGACGCATTGTCCGCTATCCACGTCATCACTGTTTGCACTGTTGTGGTTTCAATAGTGGTGTAATATATGACTGAGAGGAAAAGCGTAGTTTTTAGACGGCAGCATTGCACCGCAAACCACTGCAATTTTTCACTGCACTGTAGGATATAGTAACAGAGAAAAAAAAACATATATTTTCTACACTCCGGCTAGTGTGCAGCACACAACAGAATTTTCACTGCACTGTAGGATATATAAGTGAGAGAAAAAACGTAGTCCTTTTAACGGCTGCTATTGCACGCAAACCACTCATTTTTCACTTGCACTGTAGGATATAAAACTGAGAGAAAAAACATATATTTTCTACACTCCGGCTAGTGTGCAGCACACAACAGAATTTTTCACTGCACTGTAGATATATAAGTGAAGAGAAAAAACGTAGTCTTTAAACGGCTGCTATTGCAACGCAAACCACTCAGTTTTTCACTACACTGTAGGATATATAACTGAGGAAAAAACATATATTTTCTATACTCCGGCTAGTGTGCAGCACATCGACAGAATTTTTCAACTGCCCTGTAGGATATATAACTGAGAGAAAAAAACGTATTATTTTCTACACCCCGGCTAGTTGTGCAGCACACAACAGAATTTTTCAACTGCACCTGTAGGGATAATATAACCGATGAAGAAAAACCGTAATAATTCTTTCTAACAACTTCCGGCTAGGTGTGCAGCACATGAACAGAATTTTGCGTATTGCACTGTAGTATATGACTGTTACTGAGGAAGGAAAAAACGTAGTCTTATTGACAGCGGGCTATTGCACCGCAAACCACTGCAATTTTTTCACATGAACTGTAGGATATATAACTGAGGAGGAAAAAAAACGTATAGTTTTTGTACAACTCCCGGGCTAAGTGTGCAGCACACGACACGAATTTTGCACTGCACTGTAGTTATATGACTGAGAGGAAAAACGTATTTTAGACTGACCTACTGTACAGAACACAGATTGTTCACTGCACTGTAGTGTATATAATTAGAGAAAAAACGTAGTCTTTAAATGGCGGTTATTGTACCGCAAACACTCAATTTTCACTGCACTGTGGATATATACTGAGAGAAAAAACTACTGACGCTACTGTATAGACACAACATAATTGTTCACTGGACTGTAGTATATATAATGAGAGAAAAACGTATTCCCTAACCTGCACTACAGATCCAAGCCAAGGTACAGCAGCAGCAGCAAAATGAGTACTGAGAGGACTTTGGGCAATTTTTTTGGGTCTGTGTGGACACGTGCTGTCCCTTCTGCCACCAGTCGCTGTGCACAGTGTGCAGCCAAGATGGGGTAGCTGCACTACAAGCCAGCCATTAGCCAGGAGGAGACCAAAAAAAAAGGTGCTTGTAGCCCTTAGAAGGGCTGTTGGGTTCTTTGAGAATGATTCCTGTCTAACAACATCTAAATTGAGGCCTAGCACTCTCCCTGACAGACAGTAGCTCTATCCCTAATCTCATGCAGGCGGCGTCTGACGCGAGCAGCGCGGGACCAGATTCTTATATTTCAGGTCATCTGATCTGGCCAGCCAATCCTGCTATCGACTTGTAGGGGTCCCGCGTGAAGCTAGGAGGTACAAAGACTCTCCTGATGTTGATTGGCTGAAAAAAAGGCACCTAACATGCAAGAAGAGGAAGATGCCATTTCCTCGAGGATCGCTATATGCTCGTCCCGAGTATCGAGCATGTCAATACCCTAATCGAACGAGCACCAAGCTGGAAGAGCATGTTCGCTCATCTCTAATTGGTATGTCTCTCACTAAGGTTTAATTCAATTTTTGGAAAATTCAGCAAATGTGCCAAAGCAACTTTATAAATTTGCTCATCTCTAACTCAGAGGCACAGTTATTTTTTATCTTATTTATAGACTGATGTTCTGGTATGATCCATCAGATGCTCCATTATGAAGATGGTCTTCTCTTATAAACTTCTACGAGGAGAATTCTCTGTAGTATTATGCCACAGACAGTGCTATAGCTCTGCACTGTGGAGCCATATGGACTATGTGTCCATGTTTAGGCCCTAAAGATAGTAGAAGAAGTTTTACAATTAATAATCAATACACCAGCTGTTTCCAGATTCACTTTTTCTGCAGAAGTCAAACCAAATCTTACTTCTAATACATTTTTGTCTGTGAATTTGCCATTCAGCCTTCAGGTTCTGATCAGGGTCAGTGAATAGAAGCTTAGTTGCAATATACAGCTGTTTATACAGTATACAGCGCTGTCACCGTGCACTGTGTTAGTTCTGTGGCCAGCTCCTGCTAGAAACTGAATGCAATAGAAACTGATATACTGTAGTAAGGCAAAACATTTTCAGTAATATAATGTTGCAGATTTATGTAACATATAAATGTTATATTTATGTTAAAACGTATAGTATAATGAGCAGCTTTTAAATGGGCTGTCCAATGAAAAACTTTTTATACATGGGGTGAATGGTCCGACTAGAGATGAGTGAGCACTAAAATGCTCGGTGTTCGTTATTCGAGTCGAACTTTTCCCGATGCTCGGGTGCTCGTTTCGAGTAAAACCCCATTGAAGTCAATGGGAGACTCGAGCATTTTTTGCAGGGGACCATGGCTCTGCCTAGGGAAGGCTGGGTGAACTGGAAACATCAGAAATGATGGAAACACCACGGAAAATGGACAGGAAACAGAGGGGCAGAATGCATGGATCCTCTGAGGCTGCCTAATCCACCATTACCCCAAATTCTCAGCACAGCCTGGTGGTTACCCTCATGGCAATTGTGCTCACCCAGACCAAGAAAGGCGAGGCACATACCCTCACATGTTAGGGAGCACCACTAGGTGCAAAGAAAAATAGTTTAGAGAGGGGCTGTAGGTGGCCTCCGTAAAAATTGTTTGGAGAGAGGGCCTGTAGGTGGA
>ONZH01030736.1:0-11954 GCA_900303285.1 Rhinella marina | reverse complement strand
TCGACCTCCTTGACATTTTGGACAAGGAATTTGCGGGTGGACCAGGAATTTGCGGAACCCTGTGGGCAGCATGTGTTTGGTCTTCTACTTGCTACCGTATCCAATGTTGGGCAATATAGATTCGCAAGTAATATTATTTTTCACACCTATCCCCAAAAATAAAAATGTATGCAGTTTGCGCAAATAAAACTGGAATCTGGAATTGGAGAGAGGGCCTTTAGGTGGACCTCCGGAAAAATTGTTTGGAGAGAGGGCCTGTAGGTGGACCTCTGGAAAAATTGTTTGAATAGAGGGCCTGTAGGGGGCCCTCCTGAAAAATTGTTTGAAGAGAGGGCCTGTAGGTGGACCTCTGGAAAAATTGTTTGAATAGAGGGCCTGTAGGGGGCCCTCCTGAAAAAATGTGCAAAAAGAGTGCCAGTTGGACATCTAAAAAATGGCGTTTTTTGGGTCAGCGTTAGGCAAAGACGATATGGAGGAGGAGGAGTAGGAGGAGGAGTAGAGAAGAGGAATCGGATACATAAGTTATTTAAATCTTTAGCTACTTTCCCCCGGAGGAGATTTGAATTCCGGTAAAATCCAGGCTTTGTTCATTTTAATAAGCGTCAGCCTGTCAGCGCTGTCAGTTGACAGGCGTGTACGCTTATCGGTGATGACGCCACCAGCTGCACTGAATACCCGCTCTGACAGCACGCTAGCGGAATGGCAGGCCAGCACCTCCAAGGCTTACATCGCCACGTGTCCAGCTTTGAAACCCAGTAGTTGTATGGAGCAGAGTGATCGCTACGGACGTTGGTATGGTCAGCTAGGTACTCCCTCACCATCTTTCTGTACAGCTCCCCCCTACTCTGCCTAGACTGGGGACAGGTGACAGTGTCTTGCTAGGGTGACATAAAAGTGGCAAAGGCCTTGGAGAGCGTTCCCCTGCCAGTGCTGGACAAGCTGCCTGCTCGGCTCCTCTCCCCCGCTACTTGGCACACAGAACCATGCCCTCTGCCGCTAGCGGCGTCAGATGGGAAGAATTGTTTCAGCTTGTGCACCAGGGCCTGTTGATATCTATTCATCTCATACTCCTTTCCTCTGCAGGGATGAGAGTGGAAAGGTTCTGCTTGTACCGTGGGTCCAGGAGAGTGAACACCCAGTAATCGGTGTTTGAAAAAATTCTTCTAACGCGAGGGTCACGGGATAGGCAGCCTAACATGAAGTCTGCCATGTGCGCCAGAGTCCCAACACGCAAGAATTCCCACTCCTCACTGGCCTGACTCTCCATTTCCTCCTCCTCCTCCAAGTCCTCCTCTTCAGCCCATACACGCTCAAGAGTTAAGGACTGAGCACTGGTACCCTCTACTGTCTCGCCGACATTCTCCTCCTCTTCCTCCTCATCCTCATCCCCCTCCTCCGATACGCGCTGAGAAACAGACCGGAGGGTGCTCTGGCTATCAAGCGACATATCTTCCTCCACCGTCTCTTGTGACAAGCACAAAGCATCCGACTTGATGCTGAGCAGTGAGTTTTTCAACAGGCAAAGCAGCGGGATGGTGAGGCTGATAATGGCGGCATCGCCGCTGACCATCTGTGTTGACTCCTCAAAGTTGCTCAACACCTGGCAGATATCAGACATCCACGTCCACTCCTCATTGTAGACTTGAGGAATCTGAGAGACCTGACTACCAGTTCTGGTGGAAGATGACATCTGGCAGTCTACAATCGCTCTGCGCTGCTGGTAAACTCTGGATAACATGTTTAATGGGGAATTTCCTTCTCGTGGGCACGTCGCAAAACAGTCGTTGAGCGGGCAGTTGTAGCCGGCGCTGTGCTGCCCTGAGAGTGGCCGCATCTGTGCTCGACTTGCGGAAATGCGCACAGATGCGGCGCACCTTGGTGAGCAAATCAGACAGATTGGGATATTTCTTGAGGAACCGCTGAACTATTAGATTGAACACGTGGGCCAGGCATGGCACATGTGTCAGTCTGCCGAGTTGCAGAGCCGCCACCAGGTTACGCCCGTTGTCACACACAACCATGCCTGGCTTGAGGTTCAGCGGTGCCAGCCACACATCGGTCTGCGCCATGATGCCCTGTAACAGCTCTTGGGCAGTGTGCCTTTTGTCACCTAAGCTCAGCAGTTTGAGCACCGCCTGCTGAGGCTTACCCACGGCACTGCTGCTGCGCCTAGAGCTACCGACTGAAGGCGCCGTGCCCACGGATGGTAATTCGGTGGAGGAGGAGGAGGGGTCGGAGGAGGGGGAGGCATAGTACGTCTGAGAGACCGTGACCGAAGTAGGCCCCGCGAATCCTCGGTGTGGGCAGTACATGAGCGGCCCCAGGGTCATTCTCGGTCCCAGCCTCCACCAAGTTAACCCAATGTGCCGTCAGTGAGATATAGTGTCCCTGCCCGGCAGCACTTGTCCACGTGTCCGTGGTTAGGTGAACCTTCTCAGAAACATCGTTCGTCAGGGCACGGATGATGTTCTGTGACACGTGCTGGTGTAGGGCTGGGACGGCACATCGGGAAAAATAGTGGCGGCTGGGGACGGAATACCGAGGGGCAGCCACCGCCATGAGATTTCGAAAGGCCTCGGTCTCTACCAACCTATAGGGCAGCATCTCCAGGCTAAATAATTTGGAGATGTGGACGTTGAGGGCTTGGGCATGTGAGTGGGTGGAACTGTATTTCCTCTTGCGCTCCAGCGCCTGCTGTAAAGACAGCTGAACGCTGCGCTGGGACACATTGGTGGACACTGTGGAGGATCGTGGAGGCGAAGGTGTGGTTTTCCGGCGGGGTCCTGGGAAGGGGGTTGACTAGCAGAGGCAGCGAGTGACACAGGGGAAGGAGCAGTGGTGTGACCCGCAGGAGGTGGTGAACGGCCTTGGTTCCATTGAGTGGGGTGTTTAGCACTCATATGCCTGCGCATGCTGGTGGTGGTTAGGCTAGTAGTGGTGGCACCCCTGCTGATCCTGGTGTGGCACAGGTTGCACACCACAGTCCGTCGGTCATTCTCACTTTCTTTAAAGAACCTCCAGACTTGCGAACATCTAGGCCTCGCCACGGGAGCTTCACTACGTGAAACAGTTGCTGCTGATGCACCAGCTCTGGCCCTGCTTCTCCCTCTGGCCACACCACTGCCTCTTACAACCTGTTCTGTTGCAGCACTCGCCTCCACCTCAGAAGCACTATCTTCACTCGGCATATCAACCCAGCTTGGGTCAGTCACCTCGTCATCCTCTGATTCCTCAGTCTGCTCCCCCCTCGGAATTCATCCCCTAACAACAACTTCACCACTGTCTGACAACCGTGTCTCCTCATCGTCCAACACCTCTTTACAAACTTCTTCCACTAAGTCAACATTGTCATCATCATCATCATCACCCACAGACTGCGACAGTTGGAAAACTTGGGCATCGGGAACGAGGTCAGCAGCAACCTGAGAAGTGGTTTGTGACTCTGGGAAGGGTCCAGAAAACAGTTCCTGAGAGTATGCCGGATCGCATTCCAAATTTTTCTGGGAGGGGGCAGACTGGGGGAAAGGAGGTTGAGGTGGAGGAGCCATAGGAGTGCCCCCCGGTGGACTGCGTGGAAGACTGACTGGTGGACAAATTACTTGAAGCATTGTCCGCAATCCACGAGATCAGCTGTTCACACTGTTGTGGTTTCAACAGTCCTCTACCACGTGACCCTGTAAGTTGAGACATGAAGCTAGGGAGTGTAGCTCTGCGGAATTCCCCTGCTCCCTCATCAGCAGGTACTGTCTCACCCTGCCCAGGACCACGGCCTCTGCCCCCTGCAGTAATTGAATGCCCACACCCACGCCCTTGCCCTCGACCCTTAGCCCTGGGGTTCAACATTTTTTGTATATAGGTGTATGATAAAAAAAAAAGAAATTACACGGGCCTGGTGTACTGAAACCCACAAACTTGTTCAGTCTGGTAGAATTAAGTGACGTACAGAAAGTGTCACCTGGACAGATTATACGGATTGGAGCGAGTGTGCTGAACTGTGACACACAGAAAGGTTACACGCAGCTGAGTAAAATGGATTTGTATCACTGAGCTAAAACAACTGAAAAACGTATTTTCTTTTAAATTTTCTTTTGGGAACGTGACGTGCAGAAACTATGGTACAACTGACTGACACCCTGTTAACGGTGGCTATTTAGACTGCGACCCAGACAAATGTCGCACAGAGAGATTTTGGGATCAAGCTGTAGATGTTTTCGGTAGCAAATGACTTGGTTGTATTCTCTGACGTACAGAAAGCGTCACCTGGACAGTATATACGGATTGAAGCGAGTGTGCTGAACTGTGACACACAGAAAGGTTACACGCAGCTGAGTAAAATGGATTTGTATCACTGAGCTAAAACAACTGAAAAACTTATTTCCTTTTAAATTTTGTTTTTTTGGGAACGTGACGTGCAGGAACTATGGTAGAACTGACTGACACCCTGTTAACGGTGGCTATTTAGACTGCGACCCAGAGAAATGTCGCACAGAGAGTTTTTGGGATCAAGCTGTAGATGTTCTCGGTAGCAAATGACTTGGTTGTATTCTCTGACGTACAGAAATCGGCACCTGGACAGTATATATGGATTGAAGCGAGTGTGCTGAACTGTGACACACAGAAAGGTTACACGCAGCTGAGTAAAATGGATTTCTATCACTGAGCTAAAACAACTGAAAAACTCATTTTCTTTTAAATTTTGTTTTTTTTAGGAACGTGACGTGCAGGAACTATGGTAGAACTGACTGACATCCTGTTAACGGTGGCTATTTAGACTGCGACCCAGAGAAATGTCGCACAGAGAGTTGTTGGGATCAAGCTGTAGATGTTCTCGGTAGCAAATGACTTGGTTGTATTCTGTGATGTACAGAAAGTGTCACCTGGACAGTATATATGGATTGGAGTGAGTGTGCTGAACTGTGACACACAGAATGGTTCCACACTGCTGCGTGCAATGGATTTGTATCACTGAGATAGAACAATAAAAAAAAAAACAGGGTTAGATATGGCGATAGCTGCACTACTTAGAAGGGCTGTTGGGTTCTTTGTGGGTGATTCCTGCCTAACAGAAAACTAAATTCAGGCCCTAACACTGTCCCTGAAAGGCAGCAGCTCTATCCCTAACGACATCCAGACGGCATCTGAGCCGAGCACCGCGGCCAGTCACTAGTTATTCCAGGGTCACCTGATCAGGCCAGCCAACCCCTGATATCGACATGTAAGGGCCCCACGTGATGCTGGGTGTACCGCAGAGTCTCCTGGCTTGTGATTGGCTGTGTGTATAGGCGCCAAAAAAGCACAATGCGGAAGTTGCCATTTCCTCGAGTATGGCGAGATACTCATCCGAGCAGCGAGTACTTACGAGTACCCTAATACTCGAACGAGCACCAAGCTCGGACGAGTATGCTCGCTCATCTCTACTCCTGGCTGTTCTGGTGTGCCCCTTGCCTCCTGTCATATTAACACCTATTAACCATTTCCTCCCCTTTCTCCCTTCAAAGCTTTGGCAGATCACATTCACTGTAGGGAAGAGTGAGTAGATCACAACTCTCATTTACTGCCCCTTCTCAGAAGGGACACCATAATGCTTCGATTAGAGCACAGAGATAGTATAGCTTGTTAGCTAGGTTTCCACTACTTTTGTTACAAAGTTTCATGTTTAGTAGTGAAACAAGCTAACAGGCTAGCTGGTTACAGTTACACTATCAGTATAATCACTCAGCTTAGTTAATGTTTGTTAGCTGAGGATCGCAGCTCGGAGGAGACTGAACTAACTATTGCCGCCTATTCCCAGGAGGCAACTCCAGCGCTGAGAGAGATAACACTGGACCCTCAGCGCTGTTCTACAATATTAGGCTACATTCACACGTCCGTTTAAAACATCCGCAATCTATCCGCATCCATTCCGCAATTGCGGACGTTTTTTGCGGATATTTTGCGGATCCATTCATTTCAATGGGTCCTGATAATCTGCGGACATTGCACCGTATGTTGTCCGCATCCGTTAATCTGTTCCGTTCCTCCTGTCCTACTTTTCTCCCGAATTGCGGTCCTTGGCACAATGAAAGTCTATAGATCCGCAAAAAATGCGGAAGACATGCGGAAAGGCATCTGCATGTCATCCATATTTGCGGATTCCGTTCCAGGAGGGGTGAAAAAAAAAGATGTTATTCATCCTTCCGTTTTTTGCGGATCCACAAAAAATGGATGACATATGGATACATCCTTTCCGTTTTTTACGGAAAGACGTAACGGATGTCCTGGAAAAACTGAGTTTTTTGCGGAACAACGGATCCGCAAAAAACTGACCGTTTTCCAGGATGTGCACACATACGGACGTGTGAATGTAGCTTTAGTCTGTTCCTTTCACCTTGCTCAGTATAATCAATCAGCTATCCTTCCATAGCTGCGATCCTCAATTAATAGACACTAGCCAAGCTGAGTGTATTATGGATATTACAACTGTAGGCAGCAAGCCTGGCTAGTAGTTCATTTCACTGCTAATAAAAAGAGCAAGATGAAAGGAACAGACTAGTAGGTTACAGCGCTGAGGGTCCAGTGTTATCTGTCTCAGCACTGGAGTTGCCTCCTGGAAATAGGCAGCAATAGTTAGTTCAGTCTCCTCCAGTAGCTGCGATCCTCAGTAAACAAACATTAACTAAGCTGATAGTAAACAGTATTGATGGGTGTACATCTGTGATTTTGGCAAGATTTATTTTTTTAAGTACCGTATTTTTCGCCCCATAAGACGCACTTTTCCCCCCCCTAAAATGGGGGGGGGGAAAGCTAGTGCGTCTTATGGGGTGAATACAGGGCAAAGAAATCTAAAATGTGCGGCGCATTGTTTGTGCACGGTACATAGCAGGCTGCGCTGCATAGGAACAGCAGCCTGCGATGTACCCGACATCTGTACCTGAAGAGGGAGAGTCCGGCAGGTGCAGCGCGTACTTGCTGATGGGGAGCGGCCGCGGCGTGCGCTGGTTGTAGGATCAGGTCTTCTGTGGCTGTTGCAGGGTAATAGAGACCGGCCCTGTCTGGTGTTGGTTCATAGGGACCGGCCGGCAGATCTCCAGTGATGACGTTGGTGGGAGCGCAGGAGCAGGCAGATGATGGGCGGAGCAGGCTTTCTAGCAAACATGCCTGCTCCGCCTCTAAGTCTTCGCTCTTCCTGCTCCTATGTACGAGGCATGAGGACTGGTAAGAGGCTGGGGGCTTATAAGAGACTTGGGGCTTATGAGAGGCTAGGGGGATGATGAGAAGCTGGAGGCTGATGAGAGGCTAGGGGGCTGATGAGAGGCTGGGGGGGCTGATGAGAGGCTAGGTGGGCTGTTGAGAGGCTAGGGGGGCTGATGAGAGGCATGGGGGCTTAGAAGAGGCTAGGGGGCTGATGAGAGGCTGGGGGCTGATGAGAAGCTGAGGGCTGACCTGACTTCTGATTGGGGGTCTTATTAACTTTGGGGGGTCTGATTGGGGCTGTCAGCTGAGGTCTGATTAATATTTGGGGTCTGATTGCTGGTCTGACCTGAGGTCTAATGAAAAATATTTTTTTTCTTATTGTCCTCTTCTAAAACTTAGGTGCGTCTTATGGGCCAGTGCGTCTTATAGGACGAAAAATACGGTACATAAAAAATAACATTCATAACATCTATGATGCAATTTTCAGTTTTTAAATTTTTCATTCAGCAACAGCTGAAATCCCCCCCCCAACTAGATCAATCAGAGTTTATAGTCCAGAGAATGCAAGTGATAGAAATACAAAATAATAATAATAATAATTAAATAATAATAAAAAAACCCACATAAATAAAATCTGGACATTTTCTAAAAGATCCCGAGGCGCCTGAGTAAATCCTACACTGGGAAATTTAGCATTTTTTTTCTTCTCTGAATTGGCAATAACACTCGTAGTGACTTTAGCTTATAAAATGAAGACGCGTTATGATTCCACTTTTATGTCCCACCAGTAGGAGTAGTGTGCTTAGTCTTGTAGTGTTTCTGCTATTTTTGCGTAGGAGATCAGTATTTTGGAGGGGCAGCAGGGGGATGTTTGCTGCATTGTTACAATTTATTTAGAGTCTTCCTTTATGATCATTTTGGTTTTATCCATTTTAGTTTTATTTAGTTATATCCCACCAGTAGGAGTAGTGTGCTTAGTCTTGGACATTCCTGGAACGCTTTGCCTAAATGAATAGAGTAATGCTCTGCCTATGCTCTGCTCATATGAATGAAGTAACGCTCTGTTTATGCGAATGAATATATGAATATGCTCTGCTTATGCTCCGCTTATGTGAATGAAGTAATGCTCTGCTCATATGCATGAAGTAACGCTCTGTTTATGTGAATGAAGTAACGCTACATTTATTGAAGCAACACAGATACAATGCATAAAGACTGAAGGAATGTTTTGCCTATTTATGTAACCCAGATATAAACTGAGTCTCTCGTACCAAAGAAATCACACCAATATAGTTGGTATTTGTTTGGAGAACATTTAACCACTTCCCATCCGGGCCATTTACCCCCTTTCTGACCAGGCCTAATTTTGCAAATCTGACATGTGTCACTTCATGTGGTAATAACTTTGGAACGCTTTTACTTATCCAAGCGATTCTGAGATTGTTTTCTCGTGACACATTGTACTTCAAGTTAATGGTAAATTTGAGTCGATAAGTTTTAATTTTATTTATAAAAATATCCAAAAGTTCATGAAAATTTGAAAAAAATTACTGTTTTCTAAATTTGAATCTCTCTGCTTTTAAGACAGATAGTGATACCCCATAAAATCCTTTTTAATTTACATTCCCCATATGTCTACTTTATGTTGGCATAATTTTGGTAGTGTCATTTTATTTTTTTAGGACAGTAGAAGGTTTAGAATTTTAGACGCAATTTTTGCAAATTTGCAAAATCAACTTTTTTAAGGACCAGTTCAGTTCTGAAGTCAGTTTGTGAGGCTTACATAATAAAAACCACCCATTTTACAAACTACACCCCTCATACTATTCAAAACTGGTTTTAGAAATGTTGTTAACCCTTTAAAGGGGTTTTCCGACACCCGGTACCCCCGCCGATCAGCTGTTTGAAGAGGAGGCACGCGCCGTATCATCGCTGCCTCCTCTTCACTGTTTACATGCTGGCCGACACGGGGGTAGTGGTGAGTAGGTGTAATTACACCTCACTGCCCCATTCATTTCTATGGGAAGAATCGCTTCCACAGGAATTAAAGCAAAATAGATGTGAAATTTCAAAATTTTTTTGCAGATTTTCCATTTTAAGCATTTTTTTCCTGTAACACATCAAGGGTTAACAACAAAACAAAACTCAAAATTTATTACCCCGATTCTGCAGTTTGCAGAAACACCCCACATGTGGTCGTAAACTGTTATTTGGGGATACGCCAGGGCTCAGAAGGGGAGGAGCAGCATCTGCATTTTCTAACATGGAATTTTTTGTCATGGTTTGTAAGAGTGATGACTTTTTAATTTTTTGTGGACTGAGCTGTGTGAGGTCTTATTTTTTGCGGGACAAGCTTTGCTTTTTATTGGCACCATTTTGGGGTACATCTGGCTTTCTGATCACTTTTTAATCTAATTTTTGGGAGGTTAACTAAAAACATTTTTATATTTTTTTTTTTACACCGTTCACTTGATGGGGTAGATCTTGTGATATTTTTGTAGAGCCATTTGTTATGGATGCAACTATACCAAATATGTCTATTTTTTATTTTATTTTTTTACGTTTTACACAATAAGAGCATTTTTAGAAAAAAAATCATGTTTTTGTGTTGCAATTTTTTAAGAGCCATTTTTTTTCATTTTTCGGGCTATGATCTTGTGTGGGGGCTCATTTTTTGCGGGATGAGGTGATGTTTTTATTGCTATCATTTTGGGATGCATACGACTTTTTGATTGTTTGATATTAAGTTTTTTGGTAGGTGAGGCGACAAAAAGAATCTGTTGGCAGTATTTATATTAGATTTTTTTTTACGCAGTTCACTTGATGGGTTAGATCATGTGATATTTTTATAGAGCCGGTCGTTTTTGATACCAAATATGATACTTTTGATACCAAATATGTCTATTTTATTTATTTATTTTTATTTGTAACATTTTTTAATGACATATTTAGAGGAAAATTATTTTTTTTTTATATGTGATTTTTTATTTTTTTATATTATATATTATTATATAATATATAATATAAAAAATATTATATATTAGTATTATATATAATACTCTATTTTTTTATTATTTTTTATTTTACACTTTGTGTTCCCCATAAGGTCATACAAGACCTCAGGGGGACATTTAACTTCACTTATTTATTTATTTATTTATTTTTACACTTGATTTCTCCTGTAACTGGGGCTGACATAGCAGCCCCAGTTACAGGGGAAATACATCCCCAGAGAGGCTGTACAGCATAATACTATGCTGTACAGCCTCAGTGCAGGGCTGATCGGGTCTATGAGAGACCCGGCAGCTCCTGCACGCTCCCGGCCCCGGTGATCACGTGACCACCGGGCCGGAACAGGAAGCGCAATAGCAATCTACAGAGATCTACAAGGCAGGGACCCCTGGGAATGGTCCCTGCCTTCTCTTTGGGGTACCCTGCTGTCACTGACAGCAGGTACCCCACTGTGCAGCTGCACGATTAGCGTGCAGCTGCTATTTCTGAATGGACGTTCAGAAACGTCCATTCAGAAATAGACAACCACTTCACGGACGTTCATATCCTATGGGCGGACGTGAAGTGGTTAACATATGACCAAAGTGCTATAATATCATCCTACAGCATTACTACTAACGTCTGGGATACTAATACAGGAGACTAAATATTTATGACAAGCACTATCTGTTATATGAGAACTAATAATGCTGAGCATAAATATATGAGACTATATCTCCTAACAAGATCTATAAGAGAATATAACTTCAAATAATAATATATGTGTATACTCTAGAGCAGTGATGCTCAACCTGCGGCCCTTCAGCTGTTGTAAAACTACAACTCCCATCATGCCCGACTGTAGGCTGATAGCTGTAGGCTTTCTGAGCATGCTGGGATTTGTAGTTTTGCAACAGCTGGAGGGCCGCAGGTTGAGCACCACTGCTCTAGAGGAGTGGAATGATGGACTCATAACTAGATTTATATATTAATACTGCTAGATGGACTGACAACTAACAACTGATCATACTAATAAGCAGTAACAAAGAATCAGTAGGAGATCGTCATTAGATGGCTATCAAATCATACATTTTGGGGATTTTTTTATATTTATATTTTTTAATATATATATTTTTTTTAATTTTGGCAAAATATTTTAGTTTTTATTTTTAACAATGTTGGTGATGATAGGTGGACAGGCTCCAATTACCTATAGTATTTTAATAATATCTTTGCATTTTTGTACAGAAATAAATATATCTATATCTATATGCTCCAGTCAAGAGTGCCTGTCTATATATCGTATATCTTCTCAGTAATTGTAACTGTACCTGCAGATCAGTTCAGAATAAATAGTAATTAATCCTAAATATTCAATGTAAATAGTAAGGTTCCAGTTACTGTACTATTTTGGATAGCAGTTACTATGGATACCAGTTACTATTTTTAAGAGAATCTCAGAGAGAGCAGAACCAGTTTGAGAGAGAGGAGATGCTGCAGGAACATAGAGGTCAATTACAACAGCCAGAATAAATCTAAGGAATGCCCACATTCTCCATCCATTGTTCTCCATCGCAACTAATAACAAATAACAAATAGCAGGAGGCACAGCGCCCCACCCCACACAAAGACACTATTCACTGGGACCTTTGTTATTAGCTGCAATGGAGAACAATGGATGGAGAATGTGAGGGATGGGGGCTGTTAAAGTAACCGACTCCATCTTGTCACAATTATTAATGTAGCTGACTCCATTTCGTCTCTAAGCATGCTTTTCCAAACTGCTTAAG
>ONZH01030735.1:0-165746 GCA_900303285.1 Rhinella marina | reverse complement strand
TTTTTATATATTTTTTTTGTAGTTTTGTTTTTTGGGAACGTAACGTGCAGAAACTATCGTAGAGCTAACTGACACCCTACTGACGGTGGATATTTTGACTGCGACCCAGACAAATGTCGCACAGAGATTTTTGTGATCAAGCTATATACGTGAGAGCAAAAGACCCGGTTGGATTACGTGACGTACAGAAAGTGTCACCTGGACAGAAAATACTGATTGGAGTGTGTACTGAACTGTGACACACAGAATGGTTCCACACTGCTGTGTGAAATGGATTTGTATCATTGAGCTAAAACAACAAAAAAACTATTTTTTTATATTTTTTTTTTATATATTTTTTTTATGTTTTGTTTTTTTTGGAACGTGACGTGCAGAAACTATCGTAGACCTAACTCACACCCTGTTAATGGTGGCTATTTTGACTGCGACCCAGACAAATGTCGCACAGAGATTTTTGTGATCAAGCTATATACGTGAGAGCAAAAGACCTGGTTGGATTACGTGACGTACAGACAATGTCACCTGGACAGAAAATAGTGAGTGTACTGAACTGTGACACACAGAATGGTTCCACACTGCTGTGTGAAATGGATTTGTATCACTGAGATATAACAATTTAAAAAAAAAGGGGGGTTATATATGGCGATAGCTGCACTACTAGTGCCAGCCAGCCAGCCAAGCCAGGAGACAAAAAAAAATTCTTGTAGCCCTTAAAAGGGCTGTTGGGTTCTTTGTGGGTGATTCCTGCCTAACAGAGAACTAAATGCAGGCCCTAACACTCTCCCTGAAACGCAGCAGCTCTATCCCTAACGACATCCAGACAGCATCTGAGCCGAGCACCGTGGCCAGTCACTAGTATATTCCAGGGTCACCTGATCAGGCCAGCCAACCCCTGCTATCGACATGTAAGGGCCCCACGTGATGCTGGGTGTACCGCAGAGTCTCCTGGCTTGTGATTGGCTGAGTTTATAGGCGCCAAAAAAGCACGATGGGGAAGTTGCTATTTCCTCGAGCATGATGAGATACTCGTCCGAGCAGCGAGCACTTACGAGTACCCTAATACTCGAACAAGCACCAAGCTCGGACGAGTATGCTCGCTCATCTCTACAGGCGATCAAAAAGGCATATATTTACCCCAAAATGGTACCAATCAAACCGTCATCTCGTCCCGCAAAAAATGAGACCCTACCTAAGACAATCGCCTAAAAAATAAAAAAATATGGCTCTCAGAAAATGACAACACAAAAAAAAGATTTAATTCTGTTCAAAAATGCATCGAATGTGTAAAACAAAAATAAAAATGTTAGACATATTGGGAATTGCTATAAAAATATAACATTATATTCCCCCTCAGGTCAATTCTGTAAAACTGTAAAAAAAGAAAAAAACTATGCCAAACTATACCCTCACAAAAAATGTAACACTAAGCGATCAAAAAGTCTTATGTACCCCAAAATGGTACCAATCAAACCACTATCTCATCCTGGAAAAAATGAGACCCTACCTAATACAATCGCCAAAAAAAATTAAAAAATAGGGCAGTTAGAAAATGGCAGCACAAAAACAATATTTAATTCTGTTCAAAAATTCATTTATTGTGTAAAACTTAACAAAAACAAAAATAACAGACATATTGGGTATTTCCACATCCGTAACAACAAAAAAAATCATATGATTTGGGGTAACAAATTATTGGGTGCTTTTCTCCTGTTATTCCTTGTGAAAATGAAAAATTTGGGGCTAAAGCAACATTTTAAGACATTAACATTGGAAGAAATGAAACTTTTCATTTTCATAGCAGAGGGTTTGAAAATTCCCTAGTGGGTCAAAGTGGTAACAACTAGAGATGAGCGAACGTGCTCATAACGAGCACTGTACCGCTCGGCTCCCCTTCGCTCGCATGGGCGCAGGAAGCCGCTTCTGTCCTCCTCACACGACGGAAGTGGCTGCCTGCGCCCATGCGAGCGCATGGGATCCGAGCGATACAGTGCTCGTTACGAGCACGTTCGCTCATCTCTAGTAACAACCCATTAATATATTCTTTGAATGGTGTAGTTTCCAAAATGGGGTCACTATTTGAGGGTTTTTACTTTAGAGGTATGTCAGGGTCTCTCAATTACAAAATGCCTAAAAACCATTCTAGCAAAATCTGCCTCCAAAATCTGTATGGTGCTCCTTTCCTCCTGACCACTGCCACGTGCCCATAGAGCAGTTTACCACCACATATGGAGTATTTCTGTAAACTGCAGAATCAGAGTAATGTATATTGAGGTTTAGTTTGCTGTTAACCCTTGCTGTGTTACTAGAAAAAAAATGATTAACATGAAAAATCTGCTTAAAAAATGAAATTTTAAAATTTTGTCTCCTTTAATTCTTGTGGAACACCTAAAGGGTTAACAAAGTTTAAAAAACATAAGTTTTGAATAATTTGAGGGGTGTAGTTTCTAAAATAGGGTAATTTATGGGTGGTTTCCATTAAGTAAGCCCCTCAAAATCACTTTATATCTGAATTGGTGCTTGAAAAAATGGTTTGGGAATTTTGTTGAAAATTTGAAAAATGGCTTCTAAAACTTCTAAGCCTTCTAATGTCCTAAAAAATAAAATGACATTTACAAAATGATGCCAACATAAAGTAGACATATGGAAAATGATGACTGATAACTATTTTATAAGACATTACTATTAGATATTGTGAATCTTTCCAAATTTTTTGTAAATTTTGGATTAAAAAAAAAATAAAGGAAAAATATACTGATTCAAATTTAACACAGTCATGAAGTACAATGTGTCACGAGAAAACAATCTCAGAATGGTTGGATAAGTAAAAGTGTTCCAAAGTTGTTACCACATAAAGTGACACATGTCAGATTTGCAAAAAAATGGCCTGGGCAGGAAGGTGAAAACTGGCCCGGGGTTGAAAGGGTTAAAGTTGCTACTTATAATATTTGTGCCTTATTATTTATGTGGCAGATGAGTCACTGAGCCCCTTGCACACTAGGACTGGGGGTGACATCTATCTCTGCAATCCCTATAGCTATGCCACTGATTATAACCATGTATGAAAACAATGTAAAAAAAATAAATTGGAGGAAAAGCAGGCACAGCAGGATGTTGTATGAGCTGGTACAGATCTGTCAGAAACCAGTTTAAAGATTAAAGGCTATGTACACCTTTGGGGGTATTTTTTTATGATTGCATTTTACTCATTTTGGGCTAAAAATAATGTTTTCGTTTGGTCTTTAGTAAAAAAATATTGAGCCATTCTGTCACAAAGGGTTAACTGTTTTTCTAGCTGTGCGCATCCTACTTTCACCCTTATCTATATGTTACTAAGAGGTCATAAACACTTATTTAAGCCACATTCTTATCAGTAAGATAAGGATTGAGCTTTGCTAAGTGTTTTTAACATCTCAAAGCATAGATAAGGAGCCCATTAGCTCGCTGTCAGATGGAGCAGAGAGAAAATTAAGGTCCTGCTAGTAGAGCATGTCATCTCTGTACAGACAAATGGACTCCACATTTTTAATAAAGACCAATTAAAAAAATATTTTTAGCTCATAATGAGTACAATATAATAATGAAAAAAGTTTACATAGCCTTTAAGGTAAGAAATGGAAATTCATTAGTAGTGTTGAGTATAAATTTGTTGCAAAGCCGAATTTTCTTTGTGCTTCGTGGTAGCGAATCATCTTAACCTGAAAAAAAATCATACTTACCTACTCCATTTGCTTGCGATGGGTCAGCCACCATCTTGATTGAAGAACTCAGCCGAAATCCCATGAGTTGTGATGTATGACACCGGCGTGCTGACGTCATCTCGAGCAAATTGAACAGGTATGTACATGTTTTTTTAAATGTATGAACATGGCATCTGAGGAGTACAATGAGAGGGGGCTGCACAAATGCCGCTCCCTGTCATTGCACCCACTACTTACAAAGAAATGCCCTTCGTGTAGAACTAATTACTCACAAAGCAAATATTTTCAAAATTCAGCAAAGCAGCCAAATCAAATTTTCCAATACTTCACTCATCTCTATACATTAGCAACAGTGTCTGGTGGCTTCATTCTCAGCATGTTAACCGTCAATGTAGTGATATTTTATAGGGAATGTAAACCTATACAAAATCGAATAAGCTTTAGTATGATGGTGTGGGGCACTTAAAATTCGAAAAGCACTTATTAATATTTTCTTACTCCAAACTTAGTATGCTTGAACACCCACAGTATAAAGTTCCTTATATTAGCTGTTTAAAAGATTGATATAACTTTAAAATTAGACACAGTTGGCTCCTTACACCTCGTACAGTGCTGTGCATTCCTAGCCAATTAATATTTACTAAATGTGATGCATGAAGTCCAGAAAGTAAATCCAGAACAGGGCACTGAGATGCACTTTATGCCTTAATAGCCATCTTTATAACTGATGTTGGGGGTAAAGGTCATTAGATCATCAGTGCATTCTTTAATACTACACTTCTATTTTTTAAGAAAATCTACATAAAATGTCATCAACACCATTCATAATTCTTATTCCAACACTGAAGGGTATACTTTATAGTTACATTTTTATTACATTCCACCCAAGATAATGTGTCATTTAAAATGGTGACAAGCAATTACCTCAACAGCTGTATTTGGGTTAACATGAAGCTCAGCATGATCTAATGGATTATTTCCATACCCATGGAAGCAAATGGCTTTGTCATTTGCTTTTTTCCATATTGCAGTAAATAACGAATTAAGGCTACATGCCTCACAGTTGCTGGTTAAAAAAAGGATTTGCTTGAAAAATATTATTTAATGTCAGTTATTTACAGAAGCTAAAAAAATCCTGCTACCTGTGTCTGACAAAACCATCTATCAAGATAATAATATACATGTGAACAATGAATTTAGGTTACAAAAACAATTGATGCTAAGTGAAGAAATTCGGGAAAAAAATATTCAGAAAAGGTTAGACTAGAGCTGGACAGCATGGTAAAATATTATTTAAGACAGATTCACACAGTGTCGTTTTTTTTGTACTTTTCTTTCCTGATCCACTTCTAGCTTTGGAAAAAACATCAAGTATTAGATGAATAGGCATATACTGTATTTGATGAATTTACTATTTAAGCCTTAAAGTGGTTGGAAAAATGTGTCCACTTTTTTTTTCTAGAAATAATCAGCGCATCAAACTGTAATTAATTGACTTAGATTTGAATTTCAGGAAAAAATTGATTTGCTATGAATCCAAATTTCCTTTCACTTTGTGGTAATGAATAGTGTTGAGCGAGCACCTCTGTGCTCGTATGCTCAGGTGCTCTGGCCGAGCACAAGGGGTGCTTGAGTGCTCGGCTGAGCAACCAAGCATAATGTTAGTCAATGGGATTAAACCAGGCACCCCCCGCTCGGAAGAGAGGAGGGTGTCTGGTTAATAGAAAAAGGTCAGAATCGCGACTACTCCTCTTTTACTCCTTTCACTCGTAAAAGTATGCTAATTAACTGAATTTGTATGCATTAGTGCACAATGCGTAGCATTAGCATACAAATTTGTACGCATTAAAGTACAATGCATAGCATTAGCATACAAACTTGTACGCATTAGCATACAAATTTGTATGCATTAGCGTACAATGCGTAGCATTAGTATACAAATTTGTACGCATTAGCGTACAATGCGTAGCATTAGTATACAAATTTGTACACATTAGCGTACAGTGCGTAGCATTAGCATGCAAAATCGTATGCATTAGCATACAAATTTGTACGCATTAGCGTACAATGTGTAGCATTAACTTACAAATTCTTACGCATAAGCGTACAATGCGTAGCATTAGCGTACAAATCAACATTACAGTGAATGCCAGTACTCACCCGCACGTTTATTCGCTGCGTAGGAAGAGACTTGCGCTCGAGTACACTCGGTGTTCGGTCGAACAACTAGCGGACCCGAGCGTAGGCATGTTTGGCCGAACAGCGGGGGTGCTCGAGTGCTCGGCCAAGCACCCGAGCATAAAGTCAATGGGACTAAACCAGGCACCCTCTTGCTCGGTTTACACGGGTTCCCCCCAAAAAAACGGCAGACACTGAGGGGGGGGTTTAAACTTACCTTTCCCAGCAGCTCCTGACCTGTTCCAGCAGGAAGATGGAGCACAGTGGTAAGTTTCACCACAGCGCCACCTGCTGGAGGGAGGAGGGAGCTGCTGGGAAAGGTAAGGTGATGGATCCGTCATGAACTCCATTGAAAGTCAATGGAGGACGGATCCGTTTACTATTGTGTTTCACCGAACAGATCCGTCACCATTGACTTGCATTGGGGGTCATGACGGATCCGTCTTGGTGCGGGGAGGGGACTCGAGCATGGCGAACACCGAGTGGACTCGAGCGCCGGCATGCTCAGCCGAGAATGCTTGCTCATCACTAATAGTTACCCCAAAGAGAACAAAATGTTGATAGACTAACCTTTATAAAGATGAATCAGGCATCGATCCACCAAAATTTCCAGACACTGGTGCCTGCTGCATCAGACTAGATCACTCTGGCAGTAATGATTTATCTGTAGTGTTCTGCCACACTGGAACATTGTGACAAATGGCCTGTTACTTATGACCACGTGCTGCTGCCACTATTCTGATGCTGCCACCAACCTGATGCCACACGCCTGCTGCCTCTACTGCCATCTGCTCCTACTGTGATCTGCCACTATCTTGTTCTGTTACTGCCACTGCTGTTGACTCCCCCTCCCCACTCTGTTCTGGGGCTATTATTGTAACTCTTCATGCTGTTGCCACCCTCACCAGTCTATTATGGTGGGTCTACTTACCCTGGTTGGTGATGTTGACCACCTTTATTTTTCTGTTCTGATCCCTCAGAAGAAGAGAAAAATTACGAAAAAAATGGGTATTGTCGTTTGAGCATCCATAAGGCCTCTATTTTACAGTCAGTATTTTGCATCAGGATTTGATCATGATTTGGAAGCCAAAAGCAGGAGTGGGTCCAAAACATAGAAGACATGCAAATATTTCCATCATATGTTATCTGTCTTTTGGACCCATTCCTGTTTTTGCCTTACCAATACTGATTGAATATTGATACAAAGAAACTGAACAAATACTGATCGTGTGATAGAGTCTATTAAAATCCTGCATGGAGGACTTTGTTTCCAAATGATTTCAGATGCAAATGACATGCAGATTGAGCACGAGGCCTCTATTACATGGTCAGTACCCTTTGGGGATGTTAATAAGACGGCTTTTTAAGTACAATTTTGCCATACTTAAATTTCATTGAAAACCCGTCGGTTGCTCAGTCCTCTCTGCCTCCCATACCCATATCTCAAAGGTAGGCATGTGGTTTTTTGCCGAAATTTCGACTTGGCTGTCTGTGCCAAAATTCTGCTTAAAAATCTGCCATTTGAATGTCCTCTTTCAATTTCACATATTGTGTAAATAATACACTTTTGTATAATCTTGGAAATCCACACTGAAATCCATAACAAATATATTGTAGATTAAGAAGCAGATTAAGTGGTAGAATAATCTTTTCATTGCATCCATTACATTGCAAACATGTTGGGGATTTGAAAGTCGTTGTCAGTATGTTAGAAGGCTTTCACTTACATTTTTGTGTACTTAGATGCAAAATTTTGGTGTGGATTCTGCTCCTGAAAATCCAGTTGATAAGGATGGCTCTCAAAGGGAGCCACAAAGTTTGTTTCTCTGCTCCAAATTAAAGTAATCCTAGGATTTTACATGCATGGAAGAAACAACACTGACACCTTGTAGGGTCAAAGAGGTTCTTGTTTATTAGAGGAGGGTACAAGGGTTATATACCCCAGGGAGAAGTGAATCCTCTCCTGAGGGTTAGGATATATTTTATTGGTTAGTAATGCAAAATAAAGTTTCACTTCTGCGTATCTAGTCTAGCTAAAGAATGTAAACTACAGATAAGAGCAGGAGTGGTCCCGGAGCTGGCGCCATCTTGTAATGGCTTCACATCTTCAGTCTTCATATCCATAACAGTCCCCCCTTTGAAGCCATTTCAAGCACGGTGTTGTCTGTCCCTGATCTAAATGGGCCTAACAATCTGTCCCATTGTGCCTGTGTCCTTTTCACCAGTTAGGAGACAATCTATCCCTAATAGATAGACTCCCTCTTAGTGGACTTGCACAAAGAAAAGTCAGATTCTAACTCTGGCCTTAACATGGGCTTCACTGGAACTGCATGGGGGACTGCTCCGCTGACATCCGTCTGGTAGTCTTCTTCTTCACCTGCTCTTGGTCAGGAATCCTCCGGGCGCACAGGACCACCCACACTAAACTGTTTTAATGATTATGTGAGTATGTGTTAAAGTCAAGCGTGGATTATGTGAATATGTGGATATATGCTAAAGCTATATATCACTTCTTTTTAGGTTAGTTGTCAGGCTTATCAACCATTCAAACACAGAGTCCCAAGGAATCTCCACTCCCGCCTCACAGCACTGTAGTTGAGGGAGGGCTGATGTCATCCAATGGCACATGAATCTCCTTCCCGATGTCATCATATGGTTCAGTCATGATCATCTCTGGGATGGAATTCTCCACTGCCTTTGTCAACAGTTTCCTAGCACAAGGGATCACACAACAAACAGTTAGAGCAAGCATTATTAAGATTTAGCAAGATGATAACTCCTAACTGAGCAAGAGATTTTCTCCAGTCTTTCAGCCAGTCAAACCAGGCATCCCATGGATCACTAATGCCTGAGTTCCTTTTCAACTCCTCAGATAAAGATGTGAGTCCCTTCAGGGCATTCATCACTTGGCCATCTGGTCCCAGGTTATCTGGAATAAGAGTACAACAGCAGGTATCTCCTATCATCTTACATACTCCACCTTTCTCTGCCAGGAGCATGTCCAATGCCATTCTGTTCTGGAATGCCATGATACTTGTAGGACCCAACTGTTCCACAATCCCTTTCAGGGCATCTCTGGAGTAGTTCACAAATCTCTGCTGATTATAATAGATGTAATTAATCCAATGCACATTTTTGTTAATGTTGATAGTGGAAATAAGCGACTCGAATCCCACTGCCACTTAATCTCTTGCTTTGAACTCATTGGGGATCCCCCCTGGGACTCCTATCGCATCTAAGTATATATGTGTGTACAAGTTCTCAGCTGGTTTTCCTTTGAGCTTCACTGATGTGCTTGGAGTTAACATCACTTGTAATGGACCATCAAACCAGGGTTTAAGGACTGTTTTACTGTGTCCTTTTAACCCCCAATCTCCAGGCACAGGTGGGTGGGTCCCTGGTAATTTATCAAGATCTGGAAGTGAAGCAAAAACTCGAGAATGTGTTTTCGTCAAACACTTGTACAAACTGATCACATAATCTGTCAGACAACCACGTTGCATCTGGAGCTTCTGTGGGAAATACAATCCTGTCCTAGGGGCTAACCCCAAAAAGGACCTCAAAGGGACTAAAGCCTGTCTTATGGTTAAGGGTATACCTTACTGGAAAGAGGGCTAACAGCAGGCACTCTGTCCATGGCTTATCAGTCTGTGCCATGGCTTTTTGAGTCTTTTACTTTAGTGTCTCATTCAGTTCTTTCCTACTACTGCTTTGTGGATGGTACGAAGCACTTCAGGCTTGTTCTACACCGTAAATCTTAATCACCTTTTGCATCACTTCACCTGTAAAGTGAACACCTGTGTCACCTTCAATGGCCTCTGGTATCTTGTACCTGCATACAACTTCGGCCATAATCTTCTTTGCTGTAGTCTAGGCTGTGACCTAAGCTACCGGGTATACTTCTGGCCATCCTGAAAATAAGTCATCACACATCTATACATACACATCCACCTTGGAAAGTTGAATGTAGTCTGCAAGCGTTGAGACGGATACAAGTGACGAAGTGCGTGTGTTTCTGAGGTACTGTAACCATCTGACCCACGTTTGTTCGGGCACAAATCATACATCTTTGAGTATATCTGGCTCCTACAGTGCTGAACCCTGGAGCGTACCATGTGCTATGTACTAAATCACACAGCAGTTTTTGACTGGTGCATCACTCCATGGGTTGCCTGTGCCATTGTGGGTTAGAGGGACCTGGGAAGGCAGAGTTTTCCTTGAAACTGTATTAGTCCTTCCTTTGCAGTCCCCCCTTTTGACACCCACTGGTCCCTTTCCTCCTTTCCCGCCTGGTTCTGTAAGGTCTTAAGAACTTTCAGGGAGACAGGAGGAGTTATTTCAGGGACCTAAGCTGTGGCCACTAAGGCAGGGGTCTGCCTAGGCAATTTGGCAGCCATTTTTGACACCTGATCTGCCTTGGCTTTCCCTTCGCCTCCTCTGTGTCTGTTTCACAGTGGCCTTTCGTTCTTATCACCGCCACTCAAGTTGGCAACATGAGGGGTTCCATCAGAGACCTCACCACTTCCTAATTTTTGATGGATTTACATGAAGGGGTCATGAAGTCTCTGGCTTTCCAAATGGGCCCATAGCCATGGGCTCAAAGGCATACATGGAATCAGTGTAAATGTTGGCTGTTTTTCCCTCTGCATCTCTGCAAACCATCTCCAGAGTCTCTGGACTCTCTTCTTGGGCAGACATGTGGTGGTAAGGACTCTGTATTTTTAGTGTCATGTTTAGTCACCGCTGCCCAACCTGTGTAGCACCTGCCGTCCTGGCCATACCTCGATCCATCCACAAAGAGCACATGATCCAATTCAATTACCATATCCCACTGTCTCTTGTGACATCATCTGCCAACAGTCATGAGGTGCCTTAACTCTTCCCTCCCCCTTGGTCCAGAGGCAACAGGGTGGCTGGATTAATCTGCTAAAATGTTTGAGGGCACAGCCAATACTGGATTGCTCGTTTCCTAATACTGGTCTACCTTTTTTTTTCTTTCTCATCTGTCTTTGTGTCATCTCTAAGAACATGATTGTTTTTTGTGGGGACAGTGATCTGGGCTCAGTTAACACAGAATAGAATCCATGTGGTGTGGCCAAGGAGTACCACATACAGCATAACTCTCTCCAATCTGGGTTCCGGGTCCTGCAGATGCTGCAGGTCCATTACCCAGGACCATTATAAGGTAGAAGACTTAGTTTTTCCTTTCTCCGTTTGGGAGGTACTTTAAAATTACCGTGATAACATTCATAATAATACTTGACACTTTCTCTGTCTCTCTACACCTCCTCTATACACTTTCCGTAAGATAAGCACAAACAGACTCCTGTGAGCTCGTTATCTTTCAGGCACCCTTTATTTTTCCTACATGCTTTTTTCTCACTACTCTGGATTTAGTTTACCATCGGGGTGCATCTCTACAGCTTCCATTAGCTTGCTGATGTTCTTCACTGCCTGTCTACATTCTTTCTCCCTTACTACTTGTGTGACATCTTATGTCAAGCTACAGTTTACCACAGGTGAGACCATTTCCATCACAATCCCTTCCTTTTGTGATTCTAGCATGGGCAGGACGCCCAGGACCAAGTACTTCACTTGACTTTGTATCAAATGCAGGACCTAAACTAACACCTTCACCCAGTTCCCCTTGACCTGGATTCCTGAACACCTGCATCATCACAACAACCTGTTAGGAATCGAGATGAAGTTGCCTCCAAGTGCTGACTTAATCCTAGTAACAGAAAAAACATAGAGGTTAAGTCATTTCATCTAATTAAACAATAATAACTAATTATAGGTATGTGCATATCCTTCATTTACTAAGTTGAGTACTCGTTGTGGTTCTACTTGCATCTATGTGCTTTGCTTCCCACTTGTAGCCATGTCACGGAGAATACCAGTAAGATGGCCACTGGGCGGGGACTGACGTTCCCTCAGTTAAGATGGCCACCAGGAAGGGAAGTTCCCTAAGTTAAGATGGCTGCCAGAATGGACATTGGGACGTAGGGTGTGCCGTCTTGTGTGATAACTGGATACAAAGAGGTGAGCCATGGGCGTGGTTTTGGCACTGACGTACTTCACAGGTCCACCCCTCTGAAGAGGGAGACTGAGGGGGCTAGTGATATGGCGGGGGATGTGTCTGCGGGAGCGCGGTTGGGTCCTCCTGTACCATCTTAGGGACCGTGCTGACGGCATGTAAAAGTAATCATTTGTCTTTTCATTATACATTTGTGCCCAGACTAAATTCTTATATTTAATATTTTCCGCTGATGCTCGAATTGTTATTCATAACAGAATATAATGTTGTAAATTCAAGGCCAGTGTTCACTCCTTTTTGGCCTAATGCCACAGCAAACTTTTCCCTGTGAGTGATGATTTCTTCTATTCTCAACTTAACCTTTAATTTGGCCTCATCATCACAGTTGAGCAGATATCGCTCACAGTAAACTTAGCTGTGTGACCTTCATCTACTAGTCAATTCTCTGGCAACACACAAGGTCAGATTTCTGGTCCACACAGACATAACAAGTCAACTTATTTTCCTTGAGCCACCACCTGCCGAGCCGTTTGTTTCCCGGGTAGCAATTACACCGAGTTACCAACCATCTTTCAACTTTTCAGAACGGAGTCGGGCAGACAAGACACAGACAAACAGCATGCCTGACAAGGGGAGGGGTTAGTCTCAATCAGACTCGATTCTTCTGACCGCACGGACTGCACACTAGCTTTGAGGTTTGATTACATCTGCTACGCGCTGCCTATACACTGCAGCCTAATACAGAAAATCACTTCTGGCTGGTCACGTCTCTCTAGACAACTCTCTAGAGGACCCAGCGCAGGAAAGCCCTCCTGGCCGGTCACATCTATCTAGACAACCATTCTAGACGACCCGGCACAGGAAAAACCCCTGTGACTACCCAGCACGGGGAAAACACCTCCCTGCGAGCAGATCGCCCCCTCTGTCTCAGGCTCTCTTGCGAGAAGCTTGCACAGAGATTATGCGATCCCCCTGTCCGATCCATGGTCAGTTTCTCACTCAGTTTTCCTCTCCCCTTTCAGTAACACAAACCACATAAAACACAAACCACAGTAGAAACAAACCCTTGTTTCGGGTTCTTTAAGCTCGATGTTTCAACTTCAGCCGAAGCTGCTGCTGATAACTGCTATCTAGCAGAAATGACTACCGTAATGCAGTGCAGACTCGACAAGAGGTAGGTAAGATAATCAATTTTCTTACCTTCTCTTTGGGGCTGCAGTCCCCTCCCTCAAGTGACCGTGTACCGTGAAGAAAGTATCATAGTCCTGTCTTTTATCAACAAGAGTGATTTTATCTCATATCAGATTCTGCTTTCCTTACTTGATAATAGGGTTGCAACGGTATGAAATTTTCACGGTATGATAACCGTCTCAGTAAATACCGCGGTATTACGGTTATCATGGTATCACAGTTTGTTACATATATTATTAAAAGATACACTAATCCTCAGACCTCAGATCAGCCCACAGTGCCCCTTCAGACCTCAGATCAGCCCACTGTGCCCCCTTCAGACCTCAGATCAGCCCCAGTGCCCCCTTCAGACCTCAGATCAGCCCCAGTGCCCCCTTCAGACCTCAGATCAGCCCCAGTGCCCCCTTCAGACCTCAGATCGGCCCACAGTGCCCCCTTCAGACCTCAGATCGGCCCACAGTGCCCCTTCAGACCTCAGATCGGCCCACTGTGCCCCCTTCAGACCTCAGATCAGCCCACTGTGCCCCCTTCAGACCTCAGATCAGCCCACAGTGCCCCCTTCAGACCTCAGATCGGCCCACAGTGCCCCCTTCAGACCTCAGATCGGCCCACAGTGCCCCCTTCAGACCTCAGATCGGCCCACAGTGCCCCCTTCAGACCTCAGATCAGCCCCAGTGCCCCCTTCAGACCTCAAATCAGCCCACTGTGCCCCCATCAGCCCACTGTGCCCCCATCAGCCCACTGTGGCCCCATCAGCCCACTGTGGCCCCTTCAGCCCACTGTGGCCCCTTCAGCCCACTGTGCCCCCATCAGCCCACTGTGGCCCCTTCAGCCCACTGTGGCCCCTTCAGCCCACTGTGCCCCCATCAGCCCACTGTGGCCCCTTCAGCCCACTGTGGCCCCTTCAGCCCACTGTGGCCACCATCTGAATAAAATAAAAAAATCACTTACTTGTCCTGCGCTGCGGCTCCTCTCCGGTGTCCGGCGCTCCTTAGTCTCCCGTAGCTGCACTGTCACCTGACAGCGTGCAGCATCAGGTCAGAGTGCGCGCACTACGTCCTGACGCTGTACGCGGTCAGGACAGTACAGCGCGACCCGGAAAAGAGGAGGAGCGCCGGACGGGTAAGTGATTTTTTTATTTTATCTTCTCCATGTCCTCTGATACTAGGCTGCGCAGTAGCGCAGCCTAGTATCAGTAATGCGGTCGGGTCCAGGCGCAAATGGCGACAAGACTAAAAAGTCTTGTCGCCATTTACCTTTTACCGGTAATAAGCAAATGCCCACGGTTTGATAACGTCATTTGATATCGTGGAACCGGTTACCGCTGCAACCCTAATTGATAAGTACAGTAGCTAAACAATATCAACAGGTAATCATGTAATACTCTCCCATATATGACTGTCATTCCCTTAAATACAGAGTCCAGAACTAGCACCACTCCTAATGATACCATTACAGTCAAAATTGTATATATTCATATATATTGTGTTCCTTTTTATATCCCCAACTAGCTTTATTGAGCGTTAAGGGAAAACACAATCTCACAGAAGTGAAGAGTAAAAATAAAACTCTTGATCTGAAGTTAAATGTTCTACTTTCTATTTCCATAATTCGTTCTTAGTTTGGTGTTTAATTTAGATGTCAATGAATCAGTGTGAAAATCAATTGCTGGGTGGGGATCCAGCTATATTTCCTGATATTTATAGCTGAACTAAATTAGTATGTGAGTTTTCATTGTATTTTTGTTGCTGTTGTTTTCAAGTATTAACTGCTTACCCTTGACTTAACCCCTTCCCGACCAGCGCCCTACATGTACGGCGCTGCGGGAAGGGACTTGCCACCCAGCGCCGTACTAGTACGGAGCGCTGATCGGGCAGGTGCAGGAGCTGCACCCACCGGATCAGCTACGGGGGACCAGCTGTGCCAGTAGCCGGACCCCTGCTGTGTACGCCCGCATCGGTGTTTTCACCGATGCAGGCGTATTAACCCTCGATGTGCCGCGGTCAGCGCTGACCGCGGCACATGCGATGCGGGCGGGAGGAAGGGGAGTCCATCGGGTCCCCGCGCTGCTGTGACGGGGACCCGATGGCTTGGATAGCAGCCCGTTGCCTTCCTTAGACATAGTGGCTGCTATTCCTGCTTGCCTGTGCGATCCAGCCCCCTGGATCGCACAGGAAGCAGGCTGTAAGTGTATTACATTGAGTAATACACTTACAGCCAATGCATTACAATGCAACAGTATTGTAATGCATTGTAAAGGGGATCAGACCCCCAAAAGTTAAATAAAGTGAAGTTTTACAAAAAAAATTAAAAGTTTCCAGTAAAAAAAAGTAAACTTTTCCCAAAATAAAGTTAAAAACAATTGTAAAAAAAGGGGAAAAAGGAAAAGTATACATATTAGGTATCGCCGCATCCGTATTGACCGGTTCTATAAAAATATAACATCATCCACCCGCCAGGTGAACGCAGTAAAAAAACAAACAAAAACAGTGCCAAAACAGCCATTTTTTGGTCACCTTCCCTCACAAAAAGTGTAATAGCAGGTGATAAAAAAGGCGTATTTAACCCAAAATGGTACCAATCTAACCGTCATCTTGCCCCGCAAAAATGATACCCTACCTGAGACAATCGGCCGAAAAATTTAAAAAATATGGTTCTCAAAAAATAGCAACACAAAAAAAGATTTTATTCTGTTCAAAAATAAATCTAATGTGTAAAACTTTCCAAAAATAAAAATGTTAGGCATGTTGGGTACCACCACGTCCGTAACAACCTGCTCTATAAAAATATTACATGAGATGGCCCCCCAGGTGAATGCTGCAAAAATTTTTTAAAAAAAAACAACTATGCCAAAACAGCCTTTTTTTCCCTCTTGCCTCACAAAAAGTGTAGTAGCAGGCGATCAAAAAGGCGTATTTAACTCAAAATAGTACCAATCAAACCGTCATTTTGTCCCGCAAAAAAATGAGACCCTACCTGAGACAATCGCCCAAAAAATAAAAAAAATATGGCTCTCAGAAAAAAGCAACACAAAAAAGATTTTATTCTGTTTAAAAATAAATCTAATGTGTAAAATTTAATAAAAATAAAAATGGTAGACATATTGGGTATCGCCGCATCCATAACAACCTGCTCTATAAAAATATCACATGATTTGCCCCCTCAGAGGAATGCTGTAAAAAAAAATTAAAAAACTGCCAAAACAGCTATTTTTTTCACCTTGACTCACAAAAAGTGTAATACCAAGCAATCAAAAAGTCTTATGTATCCCAAAATGGTACCAATGAAAACATCACCTCATCCTGCAAAAAATGAGCCCCCACATAAGACAATAAATGAAAAAAATAAAAATCAATGGCTCCCGCAAACCAATCCATCAAAATCTGTTCTGCAAAATTCATATGGCACTCGTTCTGTTCTGAGTCCTGCCATGTGCCCCCACAGCAGTTTACCACCACATATGGGGTGTTGCCTTATTCAGGAGAAAATGATGAACAACTTATGGGGTGCTTTTCTCCTGTTACCCCTTGTCAAAATGAAAAATTTGGGGCTAAAGAAACATTTTATTGGAAGAAATGAAACTTTTGATTTTCATAGCCAAGTGTTTCCAAATTCCGTAAAACGCTTAGGGGGTCAAAGTGGTCAGTACCCCCCTTAATATATTCTTTGAAGGGTGTAGTTTCCAAAATGGGGTCACTTTTTGAGGGTTTCCACTGTAGGGGTATGTCAGGGTCTCTCAATTACAAAATGGTGCCTAAAAACCATTCTAACAAAATCTGCCTCCAAAATTCGTATGGCGCTCCTTTCCTTCTGACCACTGCCACAAACCCATAGAGACGTTTACCACCACATATGGGGTATTTCTGTAAACTGCACAATCAGAGAAATGTATATTGAGGTTTAGTTTGCTGTTAACCCTTGCTGTGTTGCAAGAAAAAAATTATTAACATGAATAATCTACCAAAAAAGTGAAATTTTGAAATTTCACCCCCATTTTCCTTTAATTCTTGTGGAACACCTCAAGGGTTAACAAACTTTGTAACATCAATTTTTTATAATTTGAGGGGAGTAGTTTTTTAAAATGGGATCATTTATGGGTGGTTTCCATTTCATATGCCCCTCAAAATCAATTTATATCTGAATTGGTGCTTAAAAAAATGGTTTTGCAAATTTTGTTCTAACGTCCGAAAAAAGTAAAATGACATTTATAAAATTATGCCAACATAAAGTAGACATATGGGGAATGTAAAATAATAACTATTTTGGAGGTATTACTATGTATTTTGAAAGTAGAAAAATTTAAATTAGGAAATTTGCAATTTTTAAAAAAAAAATATGCTAAATTTGGTATTTTTTTATAAATAAAAATGAAATATTTTGCAACAAATTTACTACTATCATGAAGCACAATATGTGACAAGAAAACAATCTCAGAATGGCCTGAATAAGTAAAAGCGTTCCAAAGTTATTACCACATGAAGTGACACATGTCAGATTAGCAAAAAATGGCCTGGTCAGGAAGGTGAAAACAGGGGGTTAATGTGGTAAAAGCAATATCCTGCATTCTACTGCCTGTAGAAGTGCGATAAAAATTAGCTAAATTTTAACTAATTTTCCATATTATTAGCCATTATTTGGTGTTTGTTTTTGGGTGGTATTCTGCAATAGTTTGTTGTCTGCAATACAACAATAGCTGGTTGGACATCATAAAAAAGGGTTTTTCTTTTTTTCCTTTTCCCTCTGTTTTCCACCTAATTCAATGTCTTCAATACAATCAGCCAAAGTTACAGTTGTTTGCTTGATGCCTGGCTTATATCTCATGTCAATGGTCAGTTTTCTTATTATTCTTGGATCTCATACTCATACTCTCATACTCTCATATGATTGGTGCAAACAAGAAGTGGACAATTTGCCAATTGCAAACAATCAGATTCCATCTCTAAATTTGCAATGCAGTTTAGAGATTGAAACAAGTAATTTGTTAATGGTACAAAAAAGACACAAAGTCATGTATCTCAGTTGCAGATAAAAAAAATCAACATTAGTGCGGCTCCACTCCATTTGGTTGTGTTTCATGAATAGCAGTAGTAACTACTGTAACTGCAACAACCACACCCAAAAGACATCACTAGTCAAAAGATCAAGTTTCTAGGATAAGACAACAGATCATCTAACATGTTTTGGGGGTTTCCTTGTTGCATCATGCTCACCAAGTTGCCATTATTTTTGGGCAATTACTATGAAAGTACCTTCTGAAACTGGGTTTGGTGATTGCCTAACCTTGCCTGGTTGATAGGGGTGGCATTGCTGATTGTCTAGGCTTTATATGTTCAAAGCTTACGCCATTCGGATTGTGGGGTATAGTGTTTGCATGTACAGTACATTTCCTCCCACATTCTGTTGTTCTGACTATTCTGTCCTGTCATAAGTCACTGAGTTTATTTTAGTACCTTGTTTTCTGCCAGAGTTGACATATGCTTCCCATGTGTTATTTGTGCAACCATCCGGCTGTTGTGTAATTCAGGCTTACATTAAGACTTTAGGGTATATTAGTACAAAGAGCTACAGCTACATCTTGAGAAAGGTGACTGCTATAGGTGAAGCCCAGTTCTGTTTTCTAAAAAAAATATTAACCACCATATAGCTCCGTAGACATAATAATTTTTTATAAAGTTTACAAAGTTTTATATTTTTTTTACTATTAAAACAAGAAAAACATGGTAATGTGGTATTGTAATCATATTGACCACTTTTCCCACTTACCACTAAATTGTATGCAATAGTAAATAGTGTAATTAGAAAATATAACTTGTCCTGCAAAAAAACAAGCTCTCATATGGTAAGGTGAATGGAAAAATTAAAAAGTTATGACAGGGAAGAAAAATGAAAACGCCAAAAAGAAAAATTCTCAAGGTGTTAAATTACCACAGATTTCAAACATTCTGTTTTCACTTTAAAATTATGGGGTTTTGAGTGCAGAATAATAGGGAGAAATATTTCTTTTTTCCTTTGACCCCAACATAACAAAACAGGAAAGGGTCTGAAGCCTCAGGGCTCACGGCATATAGCTCCCTCAGTCTTTCATTAGGTCACTGAGAAACTAAGGGAAGGGATGGAGGTGTATTATTCCCCACTGATCATGCTGCTATTTTACTCATGCCCTGAAATGTTGCCTGATTCAGTGGCTACCAGCATAGACAGAATTCCAGTGACTTGGAGTCACTTCAGTTTATTTGCTATTGCGCAGGTCTACCGATAACATAACTGTGTTTTGAGCCATATTCCTCTGAATAAGGCTTCATTCACATGACTGTGTTTTGCATTTTTGCGAATTACACACTGACTGCTTCATTTCTATGGGTCCCCACAAACAACAAAGAGCACATAAATTTCATCAGTTTGCTATCCGCATCCATAAATTATAGGACATGTCCTATTCTGGCCATATTGCAAACAAGCATAGTCATTTCTAGTGATGGAGAGAGCAGAATGTGATATGTAACCATAGGGTATCTGTATTTGTGGATCTATGGTTTATGGACTGCAATACGGACGCGGTCGTGTGCATGAGGCCTAAAGAATATTGTTTGCTAAATATGATTAACCCTTGACTGTCCGTCAAGTTTTACAATTATTTTTAACCCTGTTAGTGTGATTCTATGTTGTTTTTATAAATACGGAGTTCAAAAATGAGTTTCTTTTTTTAACTTTCAGTAGTGGCGATCAAGCTTCGGATCCAAGATCATTTGAATGATCATTTGTAATGCTGTACGGAGATTTGTTTCCATATGGCGTTCAAATGCATAGGCTCTGGCAAGAGAATTTCCTTATCACCGAAGTCTCACTGGACCTCTGTGAATAACTTTAGGATTTGATTTTTCAACTATTAAATCCATCTTAAAAAAGGTTTCCGAAGTCGGCTTTGGTACCGACAGGTACGTCAGTACCAAAGCCAACTTTGGATCCTTGTTTTGAAAGGGTTTTAAAGTTGAAAAATCAAATCCCAAAGTTATTCAACTAATTCCCTTGCTGGAGCTCATAAATTTGAATGCTGTACAGAGGCGAATCTCCGTACAGCATTTTTTGAGCGCATCGCCTTCAGATCTTGGATCTAAATCTTGATTCGCTCAATAGTAATCAGTAGCATTACTATCTTATCTGAGAAGTAGAGAAGAAACAGCAGCTTCAGAATCAGCTGGCTCACCATACTAGGGATCCCTCCATATACCAAAAAAAGCAAGACTGAACATGTGCATTCACCTTGTTACATTTTCTGAAGTTAATACAGAAAGACTTTTCAGTACAAACAGCAGGTGGCACTAATATTATCTCTGGAATATCTGGGGTTATGAGCATTTTTGTAATAAGTATAAATATATATATATATATATATATATATATATATATATATATATATATATATATATATTAATTATTTATTTATTTTTTTTACAACTCCTTTAGTAATTTGCTATGAACAGGAATATTGTATAAATATCACAGAATATTTTTTTCTATAGAATAATTTCTTTAACCTTCAAATCCCTGCCCTAGAGAGTGTTCAGCAAAATGAATAGCTACAAAAATAAAAAATATCATCTCTCTTTTAAAAGACTAAGCTTGGTATAGTTTATCCTAACATGTATAGATCACTTGAAAATTGAAAAGGACATGCATTGTAAAGAGGTTATAAATGTCTACAACCTGAAAAAGAGTGACAGATATGGCATTTTATTAAACCTATGCAAGGAGATTCCACCAAAGAGATCCTTGTTTATTAAGCAGACCCATGAAATGGAATTGCAAAATAATATCATAAAGTTGCAGCATCTAGGAATGTCATTCATACCTACTAATTTTCTTTTTAAAGGGGTTATCCAAGATTTTGATATTGATGGTATATGTCATCAATGAGATCGGTGGGGTCTGACTCCCGCCACCCTTGTTGATCAGATTTTGAAGAGGCAGTGGTGCTCCCTGAGTGCTTAGGTGTCTTCATAGGCCATATGACATCCATTGGTTACATGGCATACGTGCAGCTCAGTCCCATTCAAGAGAATGGACCTGGGCTGTAATACTAAACATAGGTGTTATCCAATGGAGTGCTTGGCTTGGTAAGCTGTAAGGAGGCCATGGCGCTCAACATAGGTGACAATTGCAGCTTCCTCAAACAGCTCATTGGGGTGAGGGGGGTGGTGGCAGGAGTCATTCCAACCCCCACCAATCTCATATTGATGACCTATCCTGAGAATGTGAAAATCCCAGAGAACCCCTTTTAGTTTAAAGAGTGAGTAGTGCTGGGTCTATCCACGTAAAAACACCCAGGTACACTAAGTGATATGAAGAACTATTAAATCCCTCCTAAGTCAATAATTAAAAAACAAACAAACAAACAAAAAAAACATTGTTTCACTTCATCTCAACAATAATTACTCCAGCACACTAAAATTTAACCCATCATCTTTCTCTACTTCATAGTACAACTGCCAATTGGCTAAAAGGCACTGTAAAGGTGCACTGCAGAAGCCCAAGAGCCCAGAAACATTTGCTTTTCTTTAGTCTAAACAGATCTAAAAGTCAATGTTGATTGATGTTGATTCATTTTATAACATAAATCTAATTTTATAACATAAATAAAAACACAATGGAACAGTACTCTGCAAACACAAATAAAGTACAAACCAATAAAGTACAATAATACCATAGTTATAGAAAATATTCTGGTGCTAATGGTACGCTTATTTTGTAAATTTGAGGTTCTTGGCAAATACATTTTCTATAAAATTATTTGGGCCCATCTGCCGGCATTAAGGCGATCTCTAAAACTGGAACCTAACACTAAATATTACCTGCTATGTGCCATACTGGCCAACATAAAATTCATGGAGTGCAAGCTCCACATGCATTCTGGGTCCACTCTGCCTTTTGCTATTTTTGGTGCCATAATAGCCCCCATTAAATCCAGGGAATGCAGGTACCAACTTGCATGCTGAGCCCACACTATACCTCTCCTGGTGCCATATGGCTTCCAATGAATGCAGTGAGCAGGCTACAGCTTTATACTTACACTAATTGAAATCAGCCTATGGGGCAGACAGGCTGGTAATATCTGTGTGAGACTATGGACAGACCAAAATTGTATTAATTCAGTAAAATATATGTCTACTACATCCAATGGGTTGTCTCACTTCAGTCAATAGCATTTATTATGTAGATAAAGTTAATACAAGGCACTTTAAGTGGTCTGAGAACTGATAACCTCACCCATAAGAGCAACCCTAAGCCTGAAGTGTTGATTAGTTTGGGATAGATATAGTCTTTGTAGATTGCAATGATGGCTATTTCAATGTTCAGAATTCACAGATGTCTGCAGAGTACTTAGTAGGTGTATCTCAGTCTATTATTTATAATTGCAACCTATATAAGTATAGGTTAAAATATAATTAAACACTTTATGTAACAACGCCTAACATAATTGAAAATTTCAATGTAGAAAGAGGAATAAATGAGCAGAGGGTAAGCTTTCACAGCATGAGGACATTCAATTTAAAATATGGCAGCTATCATATGCTATGCTCCCTTTTAGGTAAGGTAAGTAACAAATTCATTTCAATTTCACACTGCTTCTAAGATTTAGAACAAGCAGACAGCAGATACAATCATATCACTATTGTTTTATTTGTCGTGTGCCTGAGGCTATTTAACCCCTTGGCACATTTAGACGTAACTGTACATCCAAAGTGCAAGTAAGTTGCGGCATTTGGACGTGCAGTTATGTCCAAACTGCTTACCGGGACTGTGACATTATAAAGTGTCACAGCCCCGGAGTCTCCGTTCTACCAGAGAGCAGAGACCGCGGGGAAGCCAGCAAGGGATCAATCAGAGTAGTCCCTTGCCAGCAAGCGCTCCAATTGGTTAGTCTCTGCGCACTGCCGTGTGCCTGTACAGCAGTTTATGATCACAAATGGAGCATTTCTGTAAACTACAGAATCAGGGTAATAATTATTGAGTTTTGTTTGGCAGTTAACACTCGTGTGTCATACCAAACGGATCCGCCCCCTTTGACTTACAGTCAGGTGAGGACGGATCCGGATGCCTGTGGCCATTCAAGCGCAGGGGATCCGAGCAGTACAGTGCTCGTTACGAGCATGTTTGCTCAACTCTATTAATAACGTTTGTAAAACCAGTTTGGAATACCTTGAGGGGTGTAGTTTCTAAAATGGGGTCATTTTTGGGTGGTTTCTATGATGGAAGCCTCACAAAGTGACTTCAGACCTGAACTGGTCCTTAAAAAGTGGGTTTTGGAAATTTTGTGAAAAATTTCAAGATTTGCTTCTAAATTTCTAAGCCTTCTAACGTCCCAAAAAAATAAAATGTAATTTTCAAAATGATCCAAACCTGAAGTAGACACATAGGGAATGTAAAGTAATAACTATTTTTGGAGGTATTACTATGTATTTTAAATGTAGAGAAATTGACATTTGGAAATTTGCAAATTTTTCAAAATTTTTGGTAAATTTGGTATTTTATTTTTTCTTATCTTTTCTTATCTTATTTTATAAATAAGAATGAAATATTTTGACTCAAATTCACCACTGTCATGAAGTACAATATGTGACAAGAAAACACTCTCAGAATGGCCTGGATAAGTAAAAGCGTTCCAAAGTTATTACCACATAAAGTGACACATGTCAGATTTGAAAAATGGGGCTCCGGCATTTGGTCCAAACTGGCTGTCGCTTGAAGGGTTTAACCCTTTACTGACCAGCCTGTTTTGAGCCTGTGACCAAGTAATTATTTTTCCATTGGCACAGTTCAAGAGCTACAATTTTTTTTGTCAGTGTAGCCATATGAGGGCTTGGTTTTTTGTGGGAGAAATTGTAGTTTTTAATGGCACTAGATTGGGGTACACATAACTTACTGATTAACTTTTGCTATGGGGGGATGGTAAAATTACAACAATACTGCCACTGAGTTTTTGTGTTATAAATTTTGTGGTGTTCATGTTTTGGCATAAATAATATTGTAACTTCATTTTCTGGGTCAGTAAGATTACAGCGATATCAAATGCATATAGTTTTTTTTTCTTACATTTTACCACTTTTGCACAATAATAACCCTTAAAAAATGATTTTGCATTTCTGCATCCTAAAACCTAAAACTTTTTTATTTTTCACTGTATGTGTGAGGGATGATTTTTGCAGGCTGACTTTTTTATCACTTTTTTTTCTGGTTTTACTTTGGTACTCAATAAGCAAAAAACTGAAATTCTGGCATTTTTAGGGTGTTAACCATGTAGAATAAATCACATGCTAATTGTGTAGTGTGGGTCATTACTAGTGATGAGCAAAGTTTACAAAAATTCAATTTGGCTACTTCGATTAATTTTACAAAGAAATTTGCTGAAATCTTTGAGCACATTTCTTTGTAAGTAGTGGGCGCAATGATGGGGAACAATGATTGCACCTCCCCCCTCCGCCTCATCATTTAACCCCTTAGATGCATCGTTCATTGCTGATCGTGGCATCTGAGATTAAAATGAGGGCTTTCTGGGATTAAACCGTTGAAAAAATAATAATACTCACCTTATGCATTTGACCGCCACTGCGGCTTTCTTGATTGAAGATCCCGTGTGAAATCTTGAACGGTGCGTGATGACATCATACTGTTCGGTGTCGTAATGTCATACATAACCGTGCACAAGATCTTCAATCAAGATTGCTGCGGCGGCCTCTTTGAGCTCAAATGGTTGAGGTGAGCATGAATTTTTTTTACCTCCATTTCTGGAAAAATGTATTCATTACCAACGCAGCAGGAGGAAATTTGGCTAAGTGGCAAATAAAATTTTCCTTGAAATTAAGATCGTAGTCCACAGATACTTTGATTCGCTCAACCATGGTCATTACCAATGTGGCAGAGTGACAGAGTGAGTCCCCTCCCTCCATACCGCTTAGATGGCGCTGTTGCTATTGACTGCCACTGCTTACAGTTCCAGCGCCGTACATGGACTGCGCTGGGGCGATGCGGAAACATGACGACCGCTCGTGCGTGCGGCGGGCGTCATGGCTGGCAAGTCTCTGCTGTTTCTAACAGCAGAGACTTGCGGGTACTTAACGCCATCGGCGGTTTCCTCTTCAGCCTTTAGATGCCGTGATCACATGAGATCACGGTATCTAGTAGCGCAAAAACCCGGAAGCATTTGTTTCCGGTTGGTGTGCAGACGCCCCATGTGGTCAAATGGGGTGTCTGTACACGATCTGAAAGCTGTAAACCTCGCTGATGAGGTTTATAGCTTTCAAAGTGCAATTCTTATTCTGGCCACTAGATGGCAGGCCAGGATGAGAAATTAGCAAATTGGTCTTTTAATTCAATATCAAAAATACCTGATTGCTCATAAGGAAAAAAAAATAAAAAACAATCTATTTGCTCATATTTGAGCTTTAAAATAATCACAAAAAAATTAAAAAAAGTTAAAAAATATATAAAAATTAAAAAAAGAAAAGGTTAAATCACCCCCCTTTCCGTATAATTAAAAAATAAATACCTAAATAACAATAAATATAGACATAATGGGTATCACCGTGACCGAAAACGCCTGTACTTTTAAAATATAAAAGAAAATTCCAATACGGCGAATTGTGTGGTGGAAAAAAGCGTCAAAATGGCGATTCGCTGTTTTTTGTTGCTTTGTTCTTCTAAAAAAATTAAAGAAAAAGTGATCAAAAAGTCATACACACCCCAGAATGGTATCAATAAAAATTTCAGATCGTCCCGCAAAAAATGAGCCCACATACAGCTCCGTACACATAAATACCAAAAAGTTATAGGGGTCAAGATATGACAAAAAAAAAAGGCCAACTTTATAATTATTTTATCCCTATCAAAACACAGAAAAAACTATACATATTAGGTATCGCCCGATTCGTAATGACCAGTAGAAGGAAAGCAACTGGTCAATTTTAATGAACATCGAACGCTGTAAATAAAAAACCTGTAGAACTGTAGAGGAATAGCGTTTTTTTTGCAATTTCACCCAATTTGGATTTTTTTTCCCGATTCCCACTACACCATATGCAATATTAAATGGTGGCGTTGGAAAGTACAACTTATCCCGCAAAAAACAAGCCCTCATACAGCTATGTGAACAGAAAAATAAAACAGTTATGGCTGTTTGAAGGCAGGGAGCACAAAACGAAAACACAAAACCGAAAAAACCTCCGGTACTGAAAGGGTTAATAGTCTGGATCAGTGCTTCTGCCATCTGGACCATTAGAGCAGCAGCCCAGTTTTCATGTGAAAGGCTAGGCATCCCTCCCTTCTGCACAGGAGATCTGTGTAGTGCTTAGAGTAGGCCACTGTAAAAAAAATTTAAAACATCCACTTTTTTCAATCTGTGCATTAAGTTTGTTGAGCGAGCAAGCTCGGCTGAACTCGATGTTCGGCCGAGCATGCCTACGCTCGGGTCCGCTCGGTGTTCGGCTGAACACCGAGTGTACTCGAGCGCAGTGCTTCCCCGCACGTTTGTTCGCTGCATGGCAGCGAATAAACGTGCGGGAGAGTACTGGCATTCACTGTAATGTTGATTTGTACGCTAATGCTACGCATTGTACGCTAATGCGCACAAATTTGTATGCTAATGCTACGCATTGTACGCTAATGCATACAAATTCAGTTAATTAGCATACTTTTACGAGTCGCGATTCTGACCTTTTTCTATTAACCAGACACCCTCCCCTCTTCCGAGCAGGGGGTGCTTGGTTTAGTCCCACTAAGACTAACATTATGCCAGAGCACCTGAGCACAGAGGTGCTCGCTCAACTCTAAAAAAAAAAGTGTTACAAAGAGAGTAAATCAAATTATTTCCAAAGTCAGTCAACTACAGTATCTAGGGGAACTTTATAAAGACCATCATTTTCTATGCTAGTCAATCCGGAGTCTTAATATGGAGGGCACTGGGGTAACATGAAAAAAAATGAAATGTATGACATATTTCAGTGCTATGATTTATGACAATTAAAGGAAGAGAGCTGCAAGAGAATGAAATGCCTCATGAGAAAGAGCACACCTCCTGTGCTGCCAGATTGAAGTAAATTTTGCAGAGCAGTAGGAGCAATGAATCGAGGGCGCTTTGTTAGAAACAGATTGTCATAACCTATATGATGTTGGTTTTATATATATATTAATCATGGGACGATACCTTTAACAGGCACTGAACATTTCACGATTATTGGAAGAAATGTCTCACTTTGTTGTTTTCACTGAAGTAGATGGCAGCTGAACAAGTCTTATTTTCTGTGAAATTTGATGTATCAGGTTTGGCCACTGAGTGCTATACATTTGATGTCAGTTCAGTGTGCATGCTGTGCACCACATGCTTTAAGTTGAATAAACATAATGCGTGCAGTGCTCTTAAAAGACCAAATGTGATTTCTCGTACAACATTTTAGGAAGCAATTTAATTTCAAGAAAGTTTATATATTATCTTATTCAGATTATGGTATCTAACTGCCCATCTATTCAATGATATGTAGAGAAGAATTTCCATAACTTTAAATGCATTAATTGTGGTATTTTAGCACCACCTTGCTATTAACACAAATCACCAATTGAGCATTAAAAGGAATATTAAATTGATGGTTAAATTCAATTTTCCATGTCACTATATATATTTTTTATTAAAAAATCTCCCAAGACTCCTGAATTGTCACAGTATATACAGCACATTCTATTCTGTTTTAGATCACAGTTCAATTAAATCTTCATCCACATAAACTAGTCTTAGTCTCTCTCTCTCTCTCTCTCTCTCTCTCTCTCTCTCTCTATATATATATATATATATATATACATATATACAGTACAGACCAAAAGTTTGGACACACCTTCTCATTCAAAGAGTTTTCTGTATTTTCATGACTATGAAAATTGTATATTCACACTGAAGGCATCAAAACTATGAATTAACACATGTGGAATTATATACTTAATAGAGATGAGCGAATCCTAAAAGATTCGGGGATTCGGTATTCGGCCCGAATCCCACCGCGGTATTCGTGGATTCGGGACGAATCACGAATCCCATTAAAGTCTATGGGAGACCCGAATCTTTTTGCAGGGGCCAAAGGTTCTGCACAGTCAAGTTTGCCCCAACATGTGAAAACCTCAGAAAATGATGGAAACACCTTGGAAATGCATAGGAAACACCAGGGGCAGCATGTAGGGATGCCTCTGAGGCTCCCTAAGGGCTCATTCAGACGTCCGTTTGGTGTTGTCCATGTTTTGCGGATCCGCAATTTGCAGATCCGCAAAACACGGACAGCGGCCTATGTGCAGTCCGCAATTTGCGGAACGCACATGATAGAAATGCCTTTTCCTGTCCGTGGATCCGGACAAGAATAGGACATGTTCTATTTTTTTACGGACCCACGGAAGTGCGGATGCGGACGGCACACAGTGTGCCATCCGCATCTTTTGCGGCCCCATTGACTGTGAATGGGTCCGCACCTGGTCCGCACCCGGTCCGCAAATTGCGGATCGGATGCGGACGATTTTTGCGGACGTGTGAATGAGGCCTGAGGCTGATGCTGCAGGTACCTACCTTATGTAAAATTAGGTCACATGTCACTGCCAGCCAATCACTGCTGGGGAGGTATAGGCGCTGTTACATCACAGCAGGCGTTCCCACAGGCTTCCCTTTGATGCTGATTGGCTGAAAAAAACGGGCATTTCAAATTGGCAGTGACTCACGAATCTTCAGGAATCCGCGCTGCCTCGGGATGCCGAGCCGAAGCGGGCAAGATTCGTGCGAATCCCGAATCTTGCCGCTCCGGCTCGCTCATCACTAATACTTAACAAAAAAGTGTGAAACAACTGAAAATATGTCTTATATTCTAGGTTCTTCAAAGTAGCCACCTTTGCTTTGATTACTGCTTTGCACACTCTTGGCATTCTCTTGATGAGCTTCAAGAGGTAGTCACCTGAAATGGTATTCCAACAGTCTTGAAGGAGTTCCCAGAGATGCTTAGCATTTGTTGGCCCTTTTGCCTTCACTCTGCGGTCCAGCTCACCCCAAACCATCTCGATTGGGTTCAGGTCTGGAGACTGTGGAGGCCAGGTCATCTGGCGTAGCACCCCATCACTCTCCTTCTTGGTCAAATAGCCCTTACACAGTCTGGAGATGTGTTTGGGGTCATTGTCCTGTTGATAAATAAATGATGGCCCAACTAAACCCAAACCGGATGGAATAGCATGCCGCTGCAAGATGCTGTGGTAGCCATGCTGGTTCAGTATGCCTTCAATTTTGAATAAATCCCCAACAGTGTCACCAGCAAAGCACCCCCACACCATCACACCTCCTCCTCCATGCTTCACGGTGGGAACCAGGCATGTAGAGTCCATCCGTTCACCTTTTCTGCGTCGCACAAAGACACGGTGGTTGGAACCAAAAATCTCAAATTTGGACTCATCAGACCAAAGCACAGATTTCCACTGGTCTAATGTCCATTCCTTGTGTTCTTTAGCCCAAACAAGTCTCTTCTGCTTGTTGCCTGTCCTTACCAATGGTTTCCTAGCAGCTATTTTACCATGAAGGCCTGCTGCACACAGTCTCCTCTTAACAGTTGTTGTAGCAATGTGTCTGCTGCTAGAACTCTGTGTGGCATTGACCTGGTCTCTAATCTGAGCTGCTGTTAACCTACGATTTCTGAGGCTGGTGACTCGGATGAACTTATCCTCCGCAGCAGAAGTGACTCTTGGTCTTCCTTTCCTGGGGCGGTCCTCATATGAGCCAGTTTCTTTGTAGCGCTTGATGGTTTTTGCGACTGCACTTGGGGACACTTTCAAAGTTTTCCCAATTTTTCGGACTGACTGACCTTAATGATGGTCACTCGTTTTTCTTTACTTAGCTGCTTTTTTTTTGCCATAATACAAATTCTAACACTCTATTCAGTAGGACTATCAGCTGTGTATCCACCTGACTTCTGCCCAACACAACTCATGGTCCCAACACCATTTATAAGGCAAGAAATCCCACTTATTAAACCGGACAGGGCACACCTGTGAAGTGAAAACCATTTCAGGTGACTACCTCTTGAAGCTCATCAAGAGAATGCCAAGAGTGTGCAAAGCAGTAATCAAAGCAAAAGGTGGCTACTTTGAAGAACCTAGAATATAAGACATGTTTTCAGTTGTTTCACACTTTTTTGTTAAGTATATAATTCCACATGTGTTAATTCATAGTTTTGATGGTTTCAGTGTGAATCTACAATTTTCATAGTCATGAAAATACAGAAAACTCTTTGAATGAGAAGGTGTGTCCAAACTTTTGGTCTGTACTGTAAATATATATATATATATATATATATATATATATATATAGTAAATGCTTAAACTCCTTGTGTAATGATTAAATATAGGAATCTGGAAATATTACTGTGCAAATGTTTTGTACCTGTGTCTTCAAAACAGCATCAACTCTTCTAGGTACACATGCACATAGTTTTTGAAGGAATTCTTTAGGCAGGTTGTTCCAGACATCTCGGAGAACTATCCACAGAGATCTAGGCTTGCTCAAATCCTTCTGTCTCTTCATGTAATTTGAGATAGATTAGGTGATGTTGAGATCATATCTCTGTGGAGGCCATATCCCTACCAGGACTTTGTGTTCTTCTTCATGCTGAAGATAGTTCTTAATGACATTTGCTGTATGTTTGGGGTTGTTGTCCTGCAGTAGAATAAATTTGGGCTAAAAATGAGCAAATTGATTCGAAAAATTCAGAATTTGTCCTGCATTTCCCCAAAAACTCAGATTCAGAGTCACTTTGGGCGAATCACAGAGAGAACCACACATAATACTTCTCTGAGTGAGAAATGCAAACCAGTTCTGCTTCCAAAAAAATAAGAGTACTGAATGTTTCAAGAGAAAATTACTCTGGTTAGCAAGAATTGAGATGCTCTTTCTCATTAGGGAGACCACGTATAGCAAGCGTGAGTAGTATTGTAGTCCAGCCAACACTGCTTTCCATTTCTGGGAAATGTATATGCAAATTAGCACATCTTGAATCTGCTTGCATTATATAGGCTTAATTTTCTTTTCCTTTTGGGAAGAAAGCTGATTTGCATAACTGTTTTGGTTTCTGGTAAGGATATTCATATAAGTTTTACTTCCAAAAAGAAAAAAAAACAGTAAGGCATGCAGTCTAGTATAACCTTTAAGGTGTTTCCCCTCCAATCCCTTCTCCAAATGAGGACTGCTTGGTAGTCTAATGCTGGTCCAACAGCTGAAACACTTGAAGAACAACTGAGGATGCAGCAGGAGAAATGTGGTGCTACATGGGTCCCGTCTCAACCTATTTACCAAGTTCTCCAGTGCAGGAACAATGTTTTGCACTTGCCCACCTCTCTGACAAATATAGGAGGGTTGTGTTCAGGTGGTCCTTACAGCGGTTCTTATGTCTCACTACAAAGAATAAGGCTGCTATGGGAGTAACACTGTGCAGAGAAAAAAAACACCAATTGACCTTGGTGCCTTCTTTTTTTGTAATTGGTGGGTGTCCATATAAAGGGATCTGTCAATCAGCAACTGACTGCATATCCTAGTGATATGTCGCTACTTGTTAAAGTAGAAAAAACTTTTTTAAAGGAATGAACAGAAAAACGGACTTTGGGATTCAGCGTGTCTCATTGTTTTTCACATTATTGAGAAAATGACAGAGGCTGAAAATGCCTAGAATGCAGTATGTTAAAATATTATGTATATCAGCTCATTTACAAGAGGGAAGGAGCCAAATATTCTTTTCTGTGGTGCCTCTTTAAGGTCATAAATATTTTGGTTACTTTTTATTACCTAATTAGGCTGGGTTCACTTCAGTGTTCAGCCTTTCCATTCTCCTGCTCCATTATAGGAGCAGGAGAATGGAAAGGACGGATTCGGCACATAACTGAGCTGAACAGAGGCTACAGGGCCCCATTGACTATAATGGGATTGTTAGGTTTCCTCTCAGAGGAAGATTTTTGAAGCGGAGACAAGTCCTTTCATGGTATATTTCCACATTCCATCTGCAGTATAAAATACACTTTTTTTGTCTGATACAATTTTCTGCTTTATTTACATTTAGTCAAGACATCAGTTAATCAAATATGCTAAAAAAAAGAGAATTATACAGCAGTTGGTAACTTGTAAGCTGTACATTAATAATGCCTTGTTGTCAAACGGTTTGGTAGCCTCAGGGTAGAGTGTGAAAAATAAAGTTGTTAGGCATCCATACAGGTGCTTTAGGCTCCTAATGTGCTCAGTGTAGAGGATGTGTTCCTTATAGGTCTTTCTATATCTGTCGGCAATGAGTCATTTTGTACATGTAGAGGAGGCAGATGGATGGAATGATTGCTTTTTATTTCATGCCTTGCCTTGTGTGCAACACCAATCGCTGCCTAGAAACTGACTACACTTTTATTTCAGTCTCCTTTCCATTTTTTGGTCATTAGAAGAGTTCAAAGTAGTATGCTAAATTATGTAATAACCTAATTGCCTGTGATTTAGAAGTAATTAAACTGTCCAAATAGCTACGATTTGTGTGAGACAACACTGGTGCTAAGTAAACAGCCGCATCTCATTTGCAATGTATAGCACCTGGCTTATTACCGCATTGTGCCGTAACTCAAGGAACTATGTAAATGAAAGTGAGATCTCCAATTAATGAATTCTGTATCTTTACGTTTAGAGGCAGAATTTGTGAGATAGTATTTACTGTGGGATGATCGCCATCATCTTTTGAATTAAACATGTCCTTGTAATCAAGGACTGATATATTATTTATTTACTTTATGCACTTATATAGCGCTCCTATATTCAACAGCACTTTACAGACAGTAGCATCAGGCTGTTCCCAGTGGGGCTCACAATCTAAGGTCCCTATCAGTATGTCTTTGGAGTGTGGAAGGAAACCAGAGTACCAGGAGGAAACCCATGCAAACATGGGGAGAACATACAAACTCCATGCAGATGTTGTCTTTGGTCGGGGCTCACAATATAAGTTCCCTATCAGTATCTCTTTGGAGTGTGGGAGGAAACAAAAATACCGGGAAGAAACCTACGCAAAAAGAAGGAGAACATACAAACCCCATGCAGATGTTATCCTAGGTCAGATTAGAACCTAGAACCCCAGTGCTGTAAGGCACCAATGCTAACCACTGAGCCATCATGCTGCCCCAATTGCTTGCCATTACTCAAGTCACTTAGACATTTTGCATCCATAGTTACTGGATGTTATGGGGAGTATTTTAAAAGGGAAGTAGGGAGCATTAGGCCCAATGTTACTGTAAATTACTATAAAATGTCTACTTCCGTTGTCTGTCAACACTATAGAACTTAGTGTATTTTTTAACTGATTGCAGGAGAATGAAAAATGCATCCACAGAAAGGTGAGTTCTCTTAAAGGCATTTTCTGCCCATGGCTTCCGCTGAAATAAACATATGAGGTAAAGGAACGCTTCTATACACTGTTGTATCTGGTGGAGAGCCCGAGGGGAAAGCGTGTAATGTAGAATACTAAAGAAATAATCCCTGCATCATATACTGCTTCCTCAAGCCTTGTGCTAGACAGAAGACATTGGGGATATTTATCAAACTGAAAGAAAAAACTGTCTTTGTTGGCCACAGCAACCAGTCACGGTGCAGATTTTATGTCACATTCTGCTTTGATGTTTGTTGTATTTGGCAGCACAGACCAAGTTGTCAATAGTTTTCAGAAATCAGCCCCATTGTCTCATTGTCTGCAGCTTTCCTTTACTGTCATCTTTTCTGATGTCCGTTTTGGTAACTAGTTGCTTTCTCCGTGTAAGAAGATTTCTGAAGCCTCTATTCTAATGATTTTATGTTGTTCCATTCCTCCATTATGTCTGCTAGAAGTATATTAATGAGTTGTTAACAGTCTGTGATCTGGGTGTTAGCAATTGCAGGTGTGTATGATACTATGCAATGCTGCCAGTGGTAGACTGTGCATGGACCACATTTCAACTTGTAACACCCAGACTGTTGCAGACTACCAGAAATTCATTCATGAACTTCAAGTAGGAAACAATAGTACAACACAGAGTCATAAGAATAGATGCCTCAGAATTACATGCAGTTACTATAAGTACGGGTTAATATAACAGGTATATCTGGAGAGGTGACATGTTCTTTTTAACATGCTCATTGTCATATGGCACTTTCCAACCATTACAGGCTTCTTTCACACTTGAATTGTTGTTTTCTGGTATTGAGATCCTCTGCCGGATTTCAATACCGGAAAAGGGACGTTTTGGTTTGGTCCTCATGCAGTCTGAATGGAAAGAGATCAATTCAGGATGCATCATGATGTCTTCTGTTATGGCACCATTTTTTGTGAACGGACTCAAATTCGCTGCAAGCTGCATTTTTGTGTCTTGTCATAAAAACTGGGAAAAAAATGGATCTGGCACTGAAAACAATGTAAGTCAATAGTGACTGATCTGTTTTTTTAGGAGCCTAAAAAAATTGATCCATCAGTCATTGACTTTCAATGTATTTAGTGACGGATCATTTTTTTTCCCATTTTGATTTCACACAACCGCATCCTAATGGAACGGATGCATCATGACATGCAAAATCAAAACAGATCCGTTTAATTTGGGTATTAACATCCGCTACCGGATCTCAATACTGGAATTAACAACGCAAGTGTGAAACTGGCTATAGTCAGTTCTGGACCAGTTTCATTTATAAAAAAAATAAAAAATAAAAATTACATTTTCCAAATTCTACAACTGGCCTGTGCTTATAAAGGCTATATTCCTTACAATACTCATTATTTCGATTGTGAGAGCGGCAGTGTACAGATTCAGAGCTGTCCTTCTTTCTGTAGCTATGGAATGACTGCTGTGACTATTTTCTCAATGAAGAGCTGTTTTAGCCACTCACCCATATCTAAGTCTCATTAAGCCTTATACAACTATACACAAATCCCTGTTATTTTTCAGTGTCTGCTAATCTTCTGTATGTTATTTCCTAAAAACTGAGTGATACAGAAACACATACATGTACTGTAGTAATATCGAATCTGAACCTTGGTGTCAGAAACACAGACAACTAACATTCGGTTATGTTTTCATTTCAATGCAGGTTACAACTAAAATAGCAATGACATGTAGACAGACTCTTTAAAATAAGAAAACAATGCTGAAAATGCTCATATATATATATATATATATATATATATATATATATATATATATATATATACTGTATATATATATACAATTGGGGGAGATACAATTGGAGGAGATTTATCAAACTGATGTAAAGTAGAACTAGGTTAGTTGCCCATAGCAACCATAGCAACCAGAGTTCAACTTTCATTTTCCAATTGTGCTGTGAAAAATGAATCTGATTGGTTGCTATGGGCAACTAAGACAGTTCTAGTTTCTACCAGTTTGATCAATCTCCCAAATTGTATTAATGTTACTCATCCTCATTTACAGCCTGAATTATGCATAGTTCAGTAGTATTGATTACCAGAAATCACTGTCAAGAAGTTGATCAACACAGAAATTTGGAGGTGCACTCTTGAGGTAAATGACTAGACGTCTCTGACAGCAAATACCTACAGATCTAGCCAAGTTAAAATTGACTGTGATAACTCTTGTAACACATGTCACAGTGCTATCTTGCGCCATCTTTTGACAAAAGCCATTGTGATACATTGAAAGAGTTAATTAACCTTTTTTACTTAACGCGTTAACTATGAAGTTTAGCTTGACTCCATCTGTATGGAATGTAGGGGGAATATCAGTTGTTAAGACAGTAGATTTGGGAATTCTGTAATACAGGCTATAACTCAGGATCAGAACAAGATGCTATTTAAAGACTTTACAACAAAATTAACTTTTTAAATCTAAAATAGTGGCTAAAGGTCAAAGTTGGGTCAATATTTTAGGCACTCACTAAGGAGCCTTAGGCTAGGCCTTGTCTAAGCACTGCAAGGGTTCCCCATGAGAGCTATGCTCCTGCTCTAACGGCCTGGATTGGCAGAAGAGCCGATCCTGGCCATTTAACCCCTCAGATGCCGCAGCTAATTAGAATCTAATAACCAATTTGTGCGAATTGGACCCTAATTGAATTTCAACAAATGTACTAATCTCTATTGGGGACATTTTTGAAAAATCTGGAGAATGTTTGCGTTACGAAAATTATTTTTCCAATAGAAGATACAAATATGACAGGGTTCTGTCACTACATAAACCTTCTCTGGGTGGATGTACCACAGTTGTAAACATTAAGTTCCCACACATTGAGGTCAACTGACTGTTCTAATGCTGTATGACCACAGTTGACAAAAGTTAATAAGTCACTGTCAAAGAAGATCAGACTGTGAACAAAATTTACTCATATTGTGAGTTGATGATATACTGTTCCTCCTGCTAAACAATGACATCAAGGATTTCAATAAATATCCGATGATATCTTGCTTACTAAATATGCTGGCATCATAAACTGAAATACTTGCATTATCATAGTACTGTTTGAATTATTTATGTTGCCTTTAACTTCTTGAACTTCAAAAGTGGCTGAAGGGTATATCATATTACAACTCTTAGACACTGTGTTTTCTATATCCTTCTAAAGGTTAATTAGTTTTTCTTTTACGAGCCATGTTCATATAAAATATAAATCACTCTTTAAAGGGGTGTTACAGTGAAGCAAATTCATTGTGTAATGAAAAGTTATACTAAATTCTAATACACTTTCTGTATCCTTTCAGCTTCCAAGATCTCATTTTGTTGCCATCTTTCACTTTTTACTCATACAATAAGAATCTGTCTTGGTCATGTGATGATTACACATGTGCTTGACTTATAACAAGTAGACTGTTCCTTTCAATGAGCCATGCATGAGCATATCAGTAAATACTTGATAAAAATGCATTAGAAAATTGCATGACTTCAATTAAAAAATTGTCATCTTTACTTGCTAAGACTATTTTAATTGTTTCCCATACAAGATGACAAATATAATTCCTGTGCTTGGGAGGTAATGTATTTTAAAAACTGAACAGACTGTTAAGTCTGTCCTGAAGAGGTTGTTAATATTGATTAGGTATAGTCAGGATAGGTCATCAATATCTCATTGGCAGGGGTCCACAATGAAGAGGAAGTGGCGCTCGCATATCGTGCCACCTTGATCGCATGGATTGCTTGCCTCCTCTTCAAACAGCTGATCAGCAGGGGTGCTGGGTGTCAGACCACCACCGATCAGATATTGATTACCTATCCTGACAATAGGTCATGAATATTAAAGGCTAGATAACTCCTTTAAGTTGTTACAGGTGGAGGGGTGGCCCTTGAGAAACAGAGTCACAATGGGCCACATTTCTATCCCAATCTTAGTTTGACAAATGTAGAGCATGTTTCACCTATTGCTATGATTCTCTCAAATCAAGTGTATCTGTCTGAGTCTGGCTGGTGCAGACTCCAACATGACTCCACTACTTAAATTTTAAAGGGATTGTCTGAGTTCAATAAAATTTCAGGCATTCTTTGTACATATGGCTAGAAAAACAAAAGAAATACATACCCCTTAAATCCCCTGTGGCTTCCACCGATGATCTTCGGTCCTTCACGCTATTGTTTGCTTTCCTGGCTGTAGTGGTGAATTTCTGTGCACACAAGCCAATCACTGGCATCAGAAGTGATGTCCTGTGTACTGCTACAGCTAGTGATTAACTTCTTGGTGACTTGTGTGCACAGAATGTCACTTCTGCTGCCAGAAAGACATCACCGACAGGGAGGACTGAGGTGCTGCACTGGAAGAATAAGGGGGAAAAAGGGTAAGTATTGCTTCTTTTGTTATTTTAGTACATTTACAGGGGCTTCCTAAGTGTTAATTGAACTTCGACAGCCCAGCTTAGACAACAGAATATTTTAAACTGTATTTAATTATATTTACATTGTTCTATAAGCAATAAAGTACCCGCCATGCTATTTTTTCATAATAGAATATTCAAACTAATGCTTTGTATCTAAGTACATTTTACTCACTTGAAAATACATTTATTCCAGTTTAGTTTAGCATTTTAATGTGTGTAAGTTAGAATATAGATTAAGTGTCAGTCAGATTCTTTGTATATTTTAATTGTATTTTAAATATGCTCACCCTTGGACTTGCCTTCCATCCTGTGTAAATAAACAACATGCTTATTTATAGAGATATGTCATTCCTTACCTTTGATATTGGCTGGGCATGTCCTAATAGGTGTGATGCAAGATGACTAGATTAAAAAAAAATACATTTTGAAATACTCTTTCACAAGATATTTATCCTATGTGTCTGAGTAGCCACCTAGTGGTCATGATGTGACTTTCTGTCTGTCAATGGTTTCACTCATGACTCAATGTTGCATTGAATTGGTTTTGTGAGATATCAGAGTCCTTAGCCATATCGGAAATAGGATAAAGACATATCTATACGTGTTTCTTGAAGTTATAAGACTAGCATATTGATAAGAAAATAAAAGTACCCAAATTTAATACATAATATTTTACTCACTTCTTTGTATTGTTTATAGGAATACTACCATAAAACTATAAACTAATTTGACTTGTTTTTTTATGTGATAATAACTTTGGAATGTTTTTAATAATCCTAGTGATTCTGAGAATATTTTTTCATGACACATCATACTTTGTGTTATTGGTAAATTTGGGTTGATGGGTTTTACCTTTATTAAAAATAATCCAAATTTTACAGAAAATTTAAAAGAATTAGCTTTTTTGTTTTGAATTTATCTGCACTTAAAACAAATAGTGATACCTCGTAAAATGGTTAGTTAGCATTTACCATATGTCTACTTTATATTGGCATCATTTTGTAAAGGCAGTTTATTCTTTTATAATGTTAGAAGCCTTAGGATTTTTATATAGAATCGATTTTTCTAACTTTCAAGAAAATTTGGAAAGGACTGTCTGGATCCATACGTGTGGGCAGTGTCACAATGACACACAACACAGGCTTCTTAAAGTTAAGTCCAAATGTAGTTTATTTTTCTTCCAAAAATTATAACACCAGCCAAATTTATGCATTTTCTCTGGAACGATGTCACAGAAACATAAATATAAATATAAAGAAAATATCTGTCTGGGTGCTAGCCATACACAGAAATTTTCCTCACCTATGCACTTAGCATAAACAGTAGATCAGACTTTGCACAACAAGAAGACCTTGCAGCTTCCAAATCCTGACACTGAGCTTTTCACCTTTATATTTATCCCCTCAGTAATTATCCCTACAATAGTAGAATAGCTACACCTGCTTTTGCCTCAGGCAAGGGGAAATAGCTGTACTGGAGGGAGGGAATGATAGGTCCCACTACCAACTTACCCACCATTTCATAAAAATTCCAGCCCATGAAACAAAATAAAGAAAAGTCTCTCAGTACACTTTTCAGCACCAATCTAGCTTTATTAGATTATTTTACCTCACACATCTAAGCATTCTGAGTGACATACATTCTTTCAGTATCTTTCCACACACAGTATTACAAGACCACAAATAGAGTTATGAAGTGATCTGAGGTATAATACATAAGACATAATAGACATAATAGAAACTGCCCATAAATTACCCCATTTTAAAACAAAAAAAAAATTAAATTAAAAACTATATTTTTTTGTGCTGATTCTCCATTTGATTCCTTTATTCCTATAACACAGAAAGTGTTAACAGTAAAACAAACCTCAATATTCTGATTTTGCAGTTTACAGAATGTGGTTGTAAACTGTTGTATAGGCACATGGCACAGCTTTGAAGGGAGTGAGCACCATTTGGCTTTTGGAGATCAGATTTTGCAGTAATGGTTTTTAGGCACCATGTTGCATTTGAAGAGACCCTAAGGTACCCTTCAAGAGGAAACCCCTAAAAAATTACCTATTTTACATAACACCTCACAAGGAATTTATAGAGGCATTGAAAATGTTTCATTTTTTCCAATAAAATTTTGCTGTAGCCCCTCATTTTCATTTTACATAAACGGTGTATATGGTGTAATGTTTTCTTAATAGAGTGTGCACACTTATTGAACTTTTAATTACACCCATTGTTTCAGAGACTCATTACAATTTTTAGTTAATTTTTATGTTTTTAAGTTTTTAATGTCTGCTTTATGCCTGCTCATTTCTATAAAAATATATATTGCAATGATGTTCAATATATACCTATGAAAGGAAGTACTATTCTTAATGTATTGATATTCATCATTGTAATCAAACTGATCCAGAAATGAAAGTAACAGGTCAGTTTTCCACATAGCGAACACCATAAAAAGTAAACTTATAAAACTATGGATGAATTGATTTTTTTTTTCTTTTTTTCAATTCCACCCCATTTTTTTCCCCCAGCTTCCCACTATTTTGAATGCAATATAACATGGAACCATTAGAAAGTACAACTTGTATGGCTATACGTCTTCATATGACTATGTCAATGGAAACATTAAAAGGTTATGGCTTCAGGAAGAGAGTGAAAATCTAGATGAAAAAAGTGGAAGGGGTTAATATTTTAAAGAAGCAATGACTGTCAAAATGATATTGCTTGTGGATTCTGCACAAGCAATGGAATTACAATTTATTTGAATCATTTATTTTGTGATTTCTACCAGGCTGGCTCTCTGCAGTGCAAGTCCAGATTTAATGCATTGGAACATTGAATTTTTGATGTTTACATCTAATAACTTGTATATTTCTTTCCTATTTGAAATTGTATGTAACATTCAATTTAGGCAGGATGGAATAGGAAAGCTGTGAACCCAATGCATGTGTGAACATTAAAGGCATATGGCCAAATATTTGTAGAAATACTATTTTATAGTTATATTGTATGTATTTTTAATGTATTATTTCTAAACTGGGGGGGGTATTTATGAACGCCAGGTCTAAAAAGGTGGGTGTGGGCAGGGAAGGGGACGGGCTGGCAGGCCCATCTCATTCATCATTTTCTACACGTGGTTTAGCCATAGAAAACAGTCCGAATGTAAGATAGTAAGGAAGCTGTCTTACATTTAGAATCGGCGGTGGATACACCAAAGTTATATAAAGGCCGGCGCCTCTACATAACTTAGGCAATACACTGTCAGATATAGGGGTTATTAAGACTGGTGTCTAAAACACCTGTCTTAATAAGTGTGTCCCTATAAGTATCAACGGGAGATCAGAATGGGAGGTCTAGTTGCAGAGCAACTCAGATGACCACTGAACCTGATACGGTTCCAAAGTATGAGCATACATTTCTACTTTGTACTATACAGTACTTGTGTTAAAATGGTCCTATGAGATGACGATATAATAAAGGCTGAAGACTATGTATATATAATGGATGATATCTATTAAAACTTTTCTCACCCTTACTTACTGTTAGTTACTTATTCTAAAGTCTGTCATTGGCAAACTACCTCAGTGGCAGTACAGAACACTTATTTATTTATTTTTTATGCACTTATATAGCGCTTCTATATTACACAGCACTTTACCGACATTAGCATCCAACTGTCCCCAATGGGGCTCATAATCTAAGTTCCTTGGGGAACTTTGGTCTAAGGCCTTGGGTCTGTCATGTTCTTTCAAAGTATTAGTAGATAAACAGTATATGTTCCAGTTAAAAAATTTGCATTGCCTTTTTATCACTATTCATTTTGTCCTAGTTATTTTTTTATCACAATAGAAAAATTTAGTCCTCTGTGAAAAAGATGGGTCACAATTGTTAAGAAGTAGTACATGCCTCTTAATAATTTAGGTTTTTATGTTCAAACCATCATCTCATCCCGCAAAAAATGAGACCCTACCTAAGACAATCGCCCAAAAAATAAAAAAATATGGCTCTCAGAAAACACAAAAAAAATATTTTATTCTATTCAAAAATGCATCTAATGTGTAAAACTTAACAAAAATAAAAATGTTAGACATATTGGGTATCACCGCATCCGTAACAACCTGCTCTATAAAAATATTACATGAGATAGCCTCCCAGGTGAATGCTGTAAAAAAACAATAAAAAAAACTATGCCAAAACAGCGATTTTTTCCCCTCTTCCCTCTCAAAAAGTGTAATAGCAGGCGATCAAAAAGGCGTATTTACCCCAAAATGGTACTAATCAAACCGTCATCTCGTCCTGCAAAAAAGACAATTGCCAGAAAAATTAAAAGAACAGGACAGTTAGAAAATGGCAACACAATACCAAGATTTAATTCTGTTAAAAAATTCATTTACTGTGTAAAACTTAACAAAAATAAAAATAATAGAGACATTGGGTATTTCCGCATCCGTAACTACCTGCTCTATAAAAATATCACATTTGCCCCTTTGGTTGAATGCTGTAAAAAAAAAAAACTGTCAAAACAGCTTTTTTTTCACCTTGACTCACAAAAAGTGTAATACCAAGCAATCAAAAAGTCTTTTGTACCCTAAAATGGTACCAATGAAAAAGTCACCTCATCCTGCAAAAAATGAGCCTCCACATAAGACAATAACTCAAAAAAATAAATATCAATGGCTCCCGCAAACCAATCCATCCAAATCTGTGCTGCAAAATCCATATGGCGCTCCTTCTGTTTTGAGTCCTGCCATGTGCCCCCACAGCAGTTTATCACCACATATGGGGTATTGCCATATTCAGGAGAAAATGAGTAACAAATTATGGGGTGCTTTTCTCCGGTTACCCCTTGTGAAAATGAAAAATTTGGGGCTAAAGCAACATTTTATTGGAATAAATAAAACTTAATTTTCATAGCCAAGTGTTTCTAAATTCCGTAAAATGCTTAGGGGGTCAAAGTGGTCAGTACCCCCATTAATATATTATTTAAGGGATGTAGTTTCCAAAATGGGGTCACTTTTTGAGGGTTTCCACTCCAGGGGTACGTCAGGGTCTCTTAAACTACAAAATGGTGCCTAAAAACCATTCTAGCAAAATCTGCCTCCAAAATCCATATGGCGCTCCTTTCCGTCTGACCACTGCCACGTGCCTATAGAGCAGTTTACTGCCATATTTAGGATATTTCTGTAAAATACAGAATCAGAGTTATGTATATCGAGGTTTAGTTTGCTGTTAACCCTTGCTGTGTTGCAAGAAGAAAATTATTAATGTATATAATCTGCCAAAAAAGTGAAATTTTTAAATTTCACCTCCATTTTCCTTTAATTCTTGTGGAACACCTCAAAGGTTAACAAAGTTTGTAACATCAGTGTAGTTGTAGTTTCTAAAATTGGGTAATTTATTAGTGGTTTGAAAAATTTTCAAAATGTTTGGTAAATTTTGAATTTTTTCATAAATAATGGTGAAATATATTGACTCAAATTTATGACTGTCATGAAGTACAATGTGTCACGAGAAAACAATCTCAGAATGGCCTGAATAAGTAAAAGCGTTCTAAAGTTATTACCACATGTCAGATTTGCAAAAATCTGCCTGGGATTTAAGGTGAAAAGTGGCTCGGTACTGAAAGGGTTAAAAAATCAAACCAAAATTTATGTACCGTATATTGGACTTTAGAATCTGTTCTCCTTTTGAAGCTGCTTATTAATGTCTAGTATGTCTATGGCTCTTCCAGGAAGGAATATTATGTATGCAGTTAATTAAGGTCGCTTCAGTAGAAGAAATTAGCCCACAAACCTGCTTAATATCCAGGCATTTAGTGGGTCAGGAATTTCTTAGATAATTCAAGAATTTAATTGCCTCACCAGAGATTCTGGGTCACTAATAGGGTTTTCATTATATGTACATTGTTAAATAAATAAATTTAGCCACAATTTTAACAGATACTTAGTTGGTCCTAAACTTGACTAATTAGAACAAATGTGCATCCTTTTTTATACCAGAGAATTACATAATTAACAGTACTAGTTCTATACTTTATGTTCATTTATAAGCTTTTCTTTTTACATATAAGACAGACAACACCTACATCATTAGACCCATACGTATATACAATACGGCATATATACTTGGGTTTCTAGAGCCATTACTAGTTTTAAACACACTTTTCAAGTTCTTTTTGTTGCAAGTAAGCAACAAGGTGTTTGAAAAATACTCAGACATAATCTCATATACCGGGAGAGTTTGTTTAGATAAATGCCACAGAATTGGGTCAATTTGCACAAAAAATGATTGTAAATGTCTTGCATTACATTTGATATGCATTTTAGACACTTTTTGCACCTCAGTACAGGATGTAGTGAGATGATTCAAGGCTCCAAATGTAACAATGTGCACCAAAAATTCAACAAAGAGCTGGTCTAAAGTTAAACAAAAGTGTCTAACTTCTAACAAGAAACACCAAACTTACCAAACAAGATAATAAATTTGGCACAAACAGTATTTAGATTGCCTGGTCTAGGTTTACACAAAGTATTAACCAGCATTAGTAAATTTGTGCCACTGTGTCTGAATTAGGGCAAAGCCTGAGAGGCAGTGGATGACTGCCCCTTAAGAAATACCAAAGAGAGATCTTGTGTCATACCCTGTCTTTCCAGCTCTGATTTTCCTGCATCTTCAGGCCAGAGCCTATGCTTCTTAATTAAGCCCCCTCTCTCCACCAGGAGGGTGCATACTCCATATGGCTCAACACGTGCATATCCTAATTCTTCTCCAGCCTTTGACTGGAGGTCTCTTAGCATTTAAGGCACCTTTCCCAGTGGTAGGGTGCCCAAGCCTAGATTTGTAGTTTACTGTATAAACCAGTGAAGGTGTACTATCCTGATCCTGTGTACCGCATTTATCCCTGTTAATGGATTCCGATACTCTGCTGCCTGCCCTAACCTGTCTATCATACTGTCTACCATACTGACCCTTTGCTGCCATCTCTGATCTTGGATTAGTTTCTCAGAAATGCACAAACTCTGCCTGCCCTGATCTCTGCCTGTTAACTGACTACCAATATTGCCCGATGCTTTGGTACTTTGCACCAATGTTTCTGACCTCCATGGGTCAGACACCAACTACACTGTTACTATTCCAAGAGGTAGCAGTCTGGTGTGTCCCTGTAGAAAAGGCCAGATCCCTGTAAAGGATTAAAGCACAGCGGCTCAGTGGCTAGTATTTGTACTTTGCAGCATTGGGGCCTTGGGTTTGAATCTGACCAGGGCCAACGTTTCCAATGGGTTTGTATGTTTGCATGGATTTCCTCTGGGTACATTGGTTTTCTTCCACACTGGTGTACAGTGCCATGGGAGTGCACATAGGCATGTATACACAGCAAATCCTGTCCTGGGCACCTTGTGTGCTGCAGTGGTGGCCATAAGCCTGGGTACAAGAAATGTATAATGAGATGGAAAAATCAATGAAGCCAGCAAAGGAGCCAATATGGACAGTCACAATACTTTATCAAATGCCTTACATTAACTTTCTCTACATGATAAATGCAATTTTCTGAAGTGAGAAAAACCTTTTTAAAAACAGATAGATGGCAGGAAAATGGAGGCACACACTGATGCAAAATGGCCAGTTTGTCTGTTTTTAATGGACCTTTTTTTCACTGTTGTGTGACTATAGTCAAACCAGTTAGTCAAACCACCCATTAATCTATTATACCAACCTAAAAGGTGTGCAGGATAAATACAATGAGATACTAAATTTGCATAATTGGTTTTAAAAAAAAATAATTTCTACCTGATCAAATGGATAAGTTGAGCTTTTGGTTCTTTTTTTTACCAAATTAACACCTGAATGCCCTCAATGTTAATCTCAGAGATGAATGTGGCATCTGAGGGGTTTCTTAACGGGGAGCGGCGCCATCGTCATTTCCCATCATTGCACCCTTTACATACAAAGAAATGCGCTTTGTGACAAAGTAATTAGTCACAAATAGAGATGAGCTCGATACTCGTCCAAGCTTGATACTCGTTCGAGTATTAGGGTACTCGTAAGTGCTCGATACTCGGACGAGTATCTCGCCATGCTCGAGGAAATGGCATCTCCCGCCTTTTGAATTTTTGGCTGCTATAAACTCAGCCAATCACAAACCAGGAGACTCTGTGGTACACCCAACAACACGTGGGACCCTTACATGTCGATAGCAGGGGTTGGCTGGCCTGATCAGGTGACCCTGGAATATACTAGTGACTGCCCGCGGTGCTCGGCTCAGTCGCTGCCTGGATGCCGTTAGGGACAGATCTGCAGTGTGATACAGGGAGAGTGTTAGGGTGTTCTACTAGATTTGTGTTAGGCAGGAGTGATTCTAAAAGAACCCAACAGCCCTTGTTAGGGCTACAAGACCCTTTTTTTTATCTGCTTGTGGCTGGGCTTGCTGGCACTAGTAGTGCAGCTACCGCTATATTTGCAGCATTTTGCAGGGAGACTGGAAAAAGTTTATTTTTTCGCTCTCAGTGACAGACATCCATTTCAAACAGCTAAGTGGGACAATTTTTTGTGTTTCATTGAAATAGGCACAGTCTGCAGAAGATTTTTTTCTGTCTAACTGATAGATAGTGGAAGTCACAGTACAAAATTGTTTTGTTTGCTCTCAGTGATACAAATCCATTTCATAAAGCTGTGTGGAACCATTCTGTGTGTCACAGTTCAGCTGTCCAGTCACCACAAACCACAATCCATATTTTCTGTTCAGGTGACCCATACTGTACGTCACGTAAAAAAATACGGTCTTTTGCTCTCACTGATACTGCTACATTAGAAAAATCTCTATGCGACATTTGTCTGGGTTGCAGTGAAAATAGCCACAGTCAGCAGGGGCTGAGTTTGCTCTCTGATATATTCTGCACGTCACGGAAAAAAAAAAATTAAAAAAAAAACTTTTTTTTTTTTTTAAAATCTCAGTGATACAAATCCATTTCATACAGCGGTGTGGAACCATTCTGTGTGTCACAGTTCAGCTGGCCAGTCACCACAAACCACAATCCGTATTTTCTGTCCAGGTGACCCATACTGTACGTCAAGTAATCAAATACGGTGTTTTGCTCTCACTGATATAGCTACATTAGAAAAATCTGAGTGCGACATTTTTCTGGGTTGCAGTGAAAATAGCCAGAATCAGCAGGGGCTGAGTTTGCTCTCTGATATATTCTGCATGTCACATTAAAAAAAAACAAAAACAAATTTTTTTTTTTTTTATCTCAGTGATACAAATACATTTCATACAGCTATGAGGAACCATTCTGTGTGTCACAGTTCAGCTGTCCAGTCACCACAAACCACAATCCATATTTTCTGTTCAGGTGACCCATACTGTACGTCACGTAATAAAATACTGTCTTTTGCTCTCACTGATACAGCTACATTAGAAAAATCTCTGTGCGACATTTGTCTGGGTTGCAGTGAAAATAGCCACAGTCAGCAGGGGCTGAGTTTGCTGTCTGATATATTCTGCACGTTACGTAAAAAAAAAAATTAAAAAAAAACTTTGCTCTCACTGAAATAGCTACATTAGAAAAATCTCTGTGCGACATTTGTCTGGGTTGCACTTAAGCAGACCAAGTCTGCCTAATCTAATAGTTTCAGTGTAATTGCTCCATACTGCACGGTACGCAATAAAATACGTAATTTTGCTCTAACTTATCCACCTATATATTAACTTGTTCAGATTGAACAAGTATGTGGGTTTCAGTACAGCAGGCCCATTTTTTTAGTATATATAATACACTTATATACAGAAAATGTTGAACCCCAGGGCTAAGGGTCGAGGGTGTGGGCGTGGGCATTCAATACCTGCTGATGAGGGAGCAGGGGAGCGCCGCAGAGCTACACTTCCTAGCTTCATGTCTGAACTTACAGGGACTCGTGGTAGAGCACTGTTGAAACCACAACAGTGCGAACAGGTGATGTCGTGGATTGTGGACAATGCTTCAAATAATTTGTCCACCAGTCAGTCTTCTACGCAGTCCACCCACGTTACTCAAGAGAGCACTCCTCTGGCTCCTCCACCTCAACCTCCTTCCCCCCGTCTGCCCCCTCCCAGGAAAATTTGGAATGCGATCTGGCATACTCTGAGGAACTGTTTTCTGGACCCTTCCCAGAGTCACAAACCACTTCTCAGGTTGCTGCTGACCTCTTTCCCGATGCCCAAGTTTTCCAACTGTCGCAGTCTGTGGGTGATGACATTGTTGACTTAGTGGAAGAAGTGTGTAAAGAGGTGTCGGACGATGAGGAGACACGGTTGTCAGACAGTGGTGAAGTTGTTGTCAGGGCAGGAAGTCCGAGGGGGGAGCAGACTGAGGAATCAGAGGATGACAAGGTGACTGACACAAGCTGGGTTGATAAGCCGAGTGAAGACAGTGCTTCTGAGGCGGAGGCGAGTGCTGCACCAGAACAGGTTGGAAGAGGCAGTGGTGTGGCCAGAGGGAGAAGCAGGGCCAGAGCTGGTGCATCAGCAGCAATTGTTTCACGTAGTGAAGCTCCCGTGGCGAGGCCTAGATGTTCGCAAGTCTGGAGGTTCTTTAAAGAAATTGAGGATGACCGACGTACTGTGGTGTGCAACCTGTGCCACACCAGGATCAGCAGGGGTGCCACAACTACTAGCCTAACCACCACCAGCATGCGAAGGCATATGAATGCTAAACACCCCACTTAATGGAACCATGGCCGTTCACCTCCTGCGGGTCCCACCACTGCTCCTTACCCTGTGTCACTCGCTGCCTCTGCTAGTCAACGCCCTGCCAAGGACCCCGGCACGAGTGCCTCCCACCGGAAAACCACACCTTCGCCTCCACGATCCTCCACAGCGTCCACCAATGTGTCCCTGCGCAGTGTTCAGCTGTCTTTACCGCAGACGCTGGAGCGCAAGAGGAAATACAGTTCCACCCACCCACATGCCCAAGCCCTCAACGTCCACATCTCCAAATTGCTGAGCCTGGAGATGCTGCCCTATAGGCTGGTAGAGACCGAGGCCTTTCGCAACCTCATGGCAGTGGCTGCCCCTCGGTATTCAGTCCCCAGCCGCCACTATTTTTCCCGATGTGGCATCCCAGCCCTACACCAGCACGTGTCACAGAACATCATCAGTGCCCTGACCAACGCTGTTTCTGAGAAGGTCCACCTAACCACGGACACGTGGACAAGTGCTGCCGGGCAGGGACACTATATATCACTGACGGCACATTGGGTTAACTTGGTGGAGGCTGGGACCGAGTCTGACCCTGGGGCCGCTCATGTACTGCACACATCGAGGATGCCTGGCCCACGTGTTCAATCTCATAGTTTAGCGGTTCCTCAAGACATACCCAAATCTGTCTGATTTGCTCACCAAGGTGCGCCGCATCTGTGCGCATTTCCGCAAGTCAACCACAGATGCTTCCACTCTCAGGGCAGCGCAGCGGCGCCTACAACTGCCAGCTCACCGACTGTTGTGCGACGTGCCCACAAGATGGAATTCGACATTAAACATGTTATCCAGAGTTTACCAGCAGCGCAGAGCGATTGTAGATTGCCAGATGTCAACTTCCACCAGAACTGGTAGTCAGGTCAGTCAGCTTCCTCAAGTCTACAATGAGGAGTGGACGTTGATGTCTGATATCTGTCAGGTGTTGAGCAACTTTGAGGAGTCAACACAGATGGTCAGCGGCGATGCCTCCATTATCAGCCTCACCATCCCGCTGCTTTGCCTTTTGAAAAACTCACTGCTCAGCATGAAGTCAGAAGCTTTGCGCTTGTCACAGGAGATGGGGGAAGAAGATACGTCGCTTGATAGCCAGAGCACCCTCCGGTCTGTTTCTCAGCGCGTATTGGAGGAGGGGGATGAGGATGAGGATGAAGAGGAGGAGAATGTTGGTGAGACAGAAGAGGGTACCAATGCTCAGTCCTTCTTAACTCTTGAGCGTTTATGGGCTGAAGAGGAGGAGGAGGAAATGGAGAGGAGGAGGAAATGGAGAGTCAGGCCAGTGAGGAGAGGGAATTCTTGCATGTTGGGGCGCACATGGCAGACTTCATGTTAGGCTGCCTATCCCGTGACCCTCTCGTTAGAAAAATTTTTTCAAACACCGATTACTGGGTGTTCACTCTCCTGGACCCACGGTACAAGTATAACCTTTCCACTCTCATCCCTGTAGAGGAAAGGAGTATGAGAGTGAATCAATATCAACAGGCCCTGGTGCACAAGCTGAAACAATCCTTCCCATCTGACACCGCTAGCGGCAGAGGGCGTGCTTCTGTGGGCCAAGTAGCGGGGGAGAGTAGGCGAGCAGGCAGCTTGTCCAGCACTGGCAGAGGAACGCTCTCCAAGGCCTTTGCCAGTTTTATGTCACCCCAGCAAGACACTGTCACCTGTCCCCAGTCTAGGCAGGGTAGGGGTGAGCTTTACAGAAAGATGGTGAGTGAGTACTTAGCTGACCATACCAACGTCCGGACCGATCACTCTGCTCTATACAACTACTGGGTTTCAAAGCTGGACACATGGCCTGAACTGGCGTTGTACGCCTTGGAGGTGCTGGCCTGCCCTGCCGCTAGCGTGTTGTCAGAGCGGGTATTCAGTGCAGCTGGTTCTATCATCACCGATAAGCGTACACGCCTGTCAACTGACAGCGCAGACATGCTGACGCTTATTAAAATGAACAAAGCTTGGATTTCCACGGAATTCAAATCTCCTTCGGGTTAAAGTAGCTAATGATTAACATTACTTATGTATCCGATTCCTCTTCTCTACTCCTCCCACTCCTCTTCCTCCTTTTCGTCTTTGCCTAACGCTGACCCAAAACGCTATTTTTAGAGTGCCAACTGGCACTCTTTTACGAAAATTTTTCCGGAGAGCCCCCTACAGGCCCTCTCTCCAAACAATTTTTCCGGAGGGCCACCTACAGGCCCTCTCTCTAAACAATTTTTCCGGAAAGCCACCTACAGGCCGTCTCTCCAAACAATTTTTCCGTAGTGTCAACTACAGACACTGTAAAACAATGTTTCAGGAGCGTCAAACAGACAGTCCTAAACAATTTTTCAGGAGGCGCAAGTACCGACATTTAAAAAAAAAAATTTTTTGCTGCTCTACCTGCTACCGTCGTGTAGCTTGGTCAATGTGTAGTCATAGCCATACTGGGCCACGCTAAATTTTTCCTGTGCTCTACCTGCTACCGTCGTGTAGCTCGGTCAATGTGTAGTCACAGCCATACAGGGCAATGCTAAATTTTTTATGTGCTCTACCTGCTACCGTCGTGTAGCACGGTCACTCTGACCGAGTCTGACCCTGGGGCCGCTCATGTACTGCCCATTTGGAGGATTGCGGGGCCTACCTCGGTCACGGTTTCTCAGACTTACTATGCCTCTTCCTCCAACCCCTCCTCCTCCTCCTTCGAATTACCATCCGTGCTTCACCTCCTGCTACATTAGTCTAACTCGGTCACTCTGTTGTCACCGCCATGCTGCGTCAGGCTAAATTTTTGGGTGGCTCACCTGCTACCTCATCTAACTTGGTCACTTGTTGGTGTTACCACCATGCTGTGTCAGGCTTATGCCTGCATCGTGTGGCTGGGGATAGGAGAACAGTGCCAGCATGGGCATGGGTGATGGACCTTCGTTGCACCTAGTTGGGTGCTTCCCTAACATGTGATGGGCATGTGCCTCGCCTTTCTTGGTCTGGGTGAGCACAATTGCCATGAAGGTAACCACCAGGCTGTTGCAGGAGAATTTGGGGTAATGGTGGGATTAGGCAGCCTCAGAGGCATCCATGCATGCTGCCCCTGCTGTTTCCTGTCCATTTCCGTGGTGTTTCCATCATTTTCTGATGTTTCCAGGTTTTCACCCAGCTTTCCCTAGGCAGAGCCTTGGTCCCCTGCAAAAAATGCTCGAGTCTCCCATTGACTTCAATGGGGTTCGTTACTTGAAACTAGCACCCGAGCATCCGGAAAAGTTTGTCTCGAATAACGAGCACCTGAGAATTTTAGTGCTCGCTCATCTCTAGTCACAAAGCAAATTTCTTTGATAAATTTGGGGAAGTAGCAGAATCAAATTTTTCATAACTTTGCTCATCTCTATGTCAGGGCCGGCTGCAGGTCTGGCCGCCGTGCCTCGGCTGCCGGTCCCTCTGTGCCTGATGTCTTCATGTCCGGCGTTATTTGCAGGGAGCGCCGGCTTCTGTGCGCACGGCTCAATGTTTATTTGGAGTCATACACCTAACCGTTGCTAGGGACGCGGCGGGTTGCCGCGCCCAACTCGCGTCCCTAGTTACGCTCGCTCTGAGTTCAGAGCGCATGCCCCTTTAACTTGGCTTTGCTGTCATCACTGGCACCCGCCCTGTTTTTACCTGGTGTTCTGCGATTGGGGCTAATCTTACTGACAGGTTCCCAGCCCCTATCAGGGTGCGGGAATCCTGTCTGTATTTAGGTTCCTTTCTGCTGCACCTCATTGCCAGTGCTTGTTTGGTCTTCCAGCAGTCACCAGACTCTCTTGAGCTCCTGTTGCTTGTATCCAGCTTGTTCCTGGATCTTGCCTTGACCTCTGTGTTTGTGCTATTTTGTCTCTCTGTGCTTTACCCCAGCTAGCTTCTTGGACATTCTTGTGGATTACGTTTTTGACCTGATCTCTTGTTATCGACCTCAACCGTCTGATCCTCCTTTGTGTTTCTCGTTGTTTGTCTGTCTGTCTTACATTCCTGCTTCCCTAGCTAGGCTAGGGCCTGTCGTCCAGTTGTCCCCCTAGGACCTTTAGCCTAGGGTGAGGCAAGTAGGCAGGGACAGGGGTTGCGGGTCGAGCTAAGGGACCGCCATTCTCCCCGGACCCCAGACCTCTCCTGACACTCTATTTACAATGCATTAATGTCTTGTCATCACATGGCCCAATATAAGCAGGGATTTGATGCCAATAAACAATTAAATCTGTATGTGGATGACCAGTCAGCAGTAATTGTTAATTTCCACATGACGTAGATGATCAGGAATAAACTGTTTGTTCCCAATCATTGCAGCTATTATATGTAGCTATTATTCCTCTGTATGGTCTAATATTGTTCATTCATCCTCACAAAGCAGGGATAATTGTTCACGTGAGTGAGCAATAATCGAGAGAGACCAGTTCATTCCCAATCATGTAAAAGCTCCCTCATTTATAGATATTGCAATAATTATTATAAAATCAGTTTATCTCAAAACTTAACAATATAGTTATGATGACATTAGCATTTCCCTTTTGTAAACTCACAATTCCTGTTTCAATCTAATAAAAAATTATCTTACTATAAATTGAGAGCACGGACAACTCCTCTGATGCACTGATTTTTATAACACCTAACCCAAAATATTGTTTAAAAAAATTTTAAAATGCTACTGTACACTCTTTATGTTTAGCATTGCACCTAATACATATAAGAAAATCAAGGATTTTGAATGATCTAAAATGTTGGGAAACATAATTCAGTAAAAGAATAAAAATTAGATTAACTAAAAAATGCTGAGTGATTAAAATGTCCTCCTCTCCCAAACCTTCATTGAGATGCTAATGCATAACACTAATATAGCTGTTCTTTTTCACCTTGTGTTTCAATGATTATCAGTATCTACAGGTTTCAAAAGAAAGGAGCAGTAAGGCTACCTTAGGGGAAAAGTGCTATAACAAAAGTACTTTGCAATTTAAAAATGGCAATATAATTTGAAAAAGTACCACTTATTCTCCAAGGTCACCTATAAAATGCTGGCCAGCATTAGCAAGAATTAAATGGCGCTCTCAGTTTGGAAGATTTAAATATATGACCTTAATCAGAATCTTTCTAGGGAGCCTTCTCTTTAAATTCAATAACCATTGTGTCTAATATAAACTGCTGCTTTCAGTATTTTGAATAAACAGATTTATAATATCATTTTCAATTAGCAGATTTTAATTCCACTCAAAGTAATTTATTTGCTATAAGAAATTGTTCTGCTCATGTGCACATTATTTTTAATTATCTGGGACAGAATCTGATAAAATTCAGGAGAATTTAATCAATAACCACATTCACTTGCCAATCCCTAGCAACAAGTATTAATTATACAATCTATAAATCTCTGGTAACTACTTTGTTTAGTGCAATTTTGTTTAGTTATACTGAAGTGAGATAAATTAAGTCCTTATCTTTTACCTCTTCAAACAGAAGAATAAAGGAACAGTATTTCACACGAAAGTCAAATTTTTAATAACTTAAACTCGATATAAAAAATTAATACCCTTTTAGAAGTAAGACAGTCTTAAACTGTACCAGGTTTATCACAGTGGCTGATGCTGTATGATGAATCTGGAACACCTATGGATTGTCTAGTCCTGTAATGGCTAACCTCCGGCAATCCAGCTGTGATAAAACTACGACTCCCTTTGACTTTTATTTTTTTTGCACTAAATTTCAAAAAGGTCACAAGACACTTCCCAGGCCCAAAATGGTAAATTCCCAGTGGGATGATCTGTCAGGGGGCTACCTAACATGAATAAACATGGACTGCACTCACAATGCAAAACCTGCAGCATGAGTAGAGTTCTAGGTATATCACAGCTCAAGGACCTGTAATGACATTATATTTACAGGTCCTTAACCCCCTTTAATCCCCTTACATTACAGGAAGTGCAATGATAATCGGTGCAGTTTCAAGGTTAGGATTTTTCAAGGACCTGAAATGACATCATCACAGGTCCTTAACCACCTAAGAGTACAGGAACAGTACAGGAACAGCACAAAGGTCCTTGACCATCTAACAGGATAGGAATATCATGGTTTATCCTGTACAGTGAATGCTGTATCAGAAAAAAAATCAAGATGTCAATTCACTATTGAGGGTCAATTCATATCCCCAGAGAATTAAATAAGAAATGATCAAAAAGTAATACTCATCCCAAAACGGTATCATTGAAAAATACAGATCACTACCACACAACTCTATAGAGTCAAATATGAAAACGATATGGGGGTCTGAATATGGTGATTAACAAAAAATATTTTTTTAATTTTTTTTTTAAGTATTAAAAACAAGACAAACTATAAAAATGTAGTATCACTATAACTGTGCTGACCCGCAAAATGAAAATAATGTCCTGCAAAAAACAAGCCCTTATATTGCCATGTGGACATAAAAAATATGGCTCTGGAAAGCAGGGAGTAAAAAAAAACAAAAATGAAAACATCAGGAAGGGGTTAACTAGGCATAATGCTGCTGCCAATAGGGGAGGAGTGATCAAGGGGCAATGGTGCTGGGAGGTATTTTATGCTGCATGGTGGTATTGGATGCTGCTGAGGAGAAATATTGACCTTTATCCTAGTGTGTGTTGCTGTTGGGTAGGGATGTATGCCCTTGTGATTATACATTTATTTATTGTACATTTATGTTCTTTTTTTCCATTGATGGTTTATAAAGGGGCATGATCAAGTAATATTTGCTGCAGCATTCATTGTGCACCACATTTTTTTTATACAATATCATAAGTAACCTTGTGGGGTTATTTGCCAAGGCTGCTCTGTAATGCCAGTCTGGCCCTTCCAGTTCCTAATTTTAGATTGCTGATTTTTTTTGTCTGTGATCTTTAGGCTACATGCACACGACCGTATGTGTTTTGCAGTCCGCAAACAAAACGGATGACGTTCCGTATGGCATCTGTGTTTCCGTTTTTTTGCGGATCCATTGTAACAATGCCTATGCTTATCCGCAAAACGGACAAGAATAGGACATGTTCTATTTTTTTTGCGGGGCTACGGAACGGACATACTGATGTCATACTGATACTGATGCTGATGACATACTGATGATACTGATGTGACAACCCAGTGTGCTGTCAGAATTTTTTGCTGACCCATTGAAATGAATGGGTCCGTATCCTATCCGCAAAAAAAACGGAACGGACACGGAAACAAAATACGTTTGTGTGCATAAGGCCTTATTCGAATAATTCCATCTGTTTTCATGGGTCAAACAACTGGTGTGGACCTGCAGCTCCAGATATGGCATGCAGCATTTTCACAACCTAATAAACAAAAACAGCAGGTGCAAAATTTTCCATAGATCTTCAACTAACATCTGGAGATTTAGTTTTTAACTCAAGAAATGATAAGAAAAAAACCACCAGAGACAAAAGATGGCAAAAATGCAAAAATGGAAAAAAACGCCACTAAAAACTAATGTCCTACTACTGTCCACTTTTCTGGCACAAAGCCTTCCTTACATTGTCCCCTAAATTCAGACCACTTATTTGTAGCCATAGTTTATGCCTAAAAATGTGTCAAAATGGTGGTGCATTTTTTTGCGCAAGGTGCCACATTTAAACCATGCCTACCTTTCTATAAAGCTATACCCCTTTTTGATAAACCTCACACCCTTGTCAGATAAGTCAGAGAAAGTGTCTGAAAATATCTAAAATACATAATAAATTAGGTGCAAAGCAATGTATAAAAGTTTTTTGGCACAGATAGTAAATGCCCTCGATATTTCTAGTCGCATGTGTTCTCGATAACACCCTTTTATTGACAAGCAGTTATCAAATCATCACATTAATCAGGTCTTGGCAGGGACTCCATACATTTGTCCATCATTTGTACAATGCTGCTTTTCAGGGATATTCTCCTCTAGAAGCAATCTCTCTAGGGGAGAATATATGTGTAATACAGTATCCAATAGAACATGCCACATTTTGTGTTCTAGTGATTTAAAATGAATTCTGACAGAAAAACTCTCATATGACTACATAGAAAATCAGAGGCATATAAAGGTACAATAAAGACTTTTATTGCTGCAAACAAAATAGGGTCATGTGCATAAGGCTTTAACCCCTTAATGACCGGGCCATTTTGCACCTTCGTGACCAGGCTTATTTTTGAAAATCTGACATTTATCACTCTATGTGGTAATAACTTTGTAACACTTATACTTATCCAAGGCATTCTGAGATTGTTTTCTCGTGACACATTGTACTTCATGACAGTCATAAATCTGAGTCAATATATGTCACATGTATTTATGAAAAAATCCCAACTTTACAAAAAATTTTGAAAAATTCACAATTTTCAAAATTTCAATTTCTCTGCTTTTAAAATTGAAAGTGATACCTCATAAAATAGTTATCACTTTACATTTCCCATATGTCTACTTTATATTTGCATCATTTTGTAAATGTCACTTTTTTGGGACATTAGAAGGCTTAGAATTTTAGAGGTAATTCTTAAAATTTTTAAGAAAATTTCCAAAACCCACTTTTTAAGGACAAGTTCAGGTCTGAAGTCACTTTGTGGAGCTTACATATTAGAACCCCCCATAAATGATACCATTTTCGAAACTACACCCCTCAAGTTACTTAACACTGATTTTATAAACTTAGTTAACTCTTTAGGTATTCCACAAGAATTAAAGGAAAATGGAGATGAAATTTCTAAATTTAACTTTTTTGGCAGATTTTCCATTTTAGTCCATTTTTTCTTTAACACATCTAAGCTTAACAGCCAAACAAAACTCAAATATTTATTAGGAAAGGAAAATACATACAATGCAATGGCACACTGCCAACCAGATAAAGCACAAAATGTCATAGTGATATAAAGTATTCTGAAGCTAATGCTATGCTTGTTTAGTAAATTAGAGATTCTTGGCAAATATATTTTGTGCAAAATTATCTGAGCCCGTCCACCAAATTGTCAAGGTGATCTCTGTAGCACGGGAGCCTAACACTATTTCCTACCTGTTATGTGCCAACCTAGGCTTCCATATAATCAGGGGGTGTTGGTTCTTTGTAAGTTTGTACTGGAGGGAATAGTGTTAGGTTCCCGTCCTACAGAGATCACCTTGACAATTTGGTGGACGGGCTCAGATAATTTTGTACAAAATATATTTGCCATGAATCTCTAATTTACTAAACAAGCATAGCATTAGCTTCAGAATACCTCATATCACTATGGCATTTTGTGCTTTATCTGGTTTGCACTGTGCCGTTCCATTGTATGTATTTTCCTTTCCTTGTGCATTTAGCCATAGCAACATGCACCTGCACACTGGGATGTGCTGACTGAAATCCCCCTTTTTCTCTTTGTAAGTTTGTACTGGAGGTGTGGCTACTCCATTTGGTCATGCACTCCTGACTAGCCCGTCTGCCCCATAAGCTGATTTTAATTAGTGTAACTATAAAGCCTAGTGGACTCGGCATGCATGTTGGTACCTGCATCCCTGAATTAGTGGAGGCCTTTGAAGCACCAGAAATGGCAAAAGGCAGAGTGGATCCAGCATGCATGTGGAACCAACACCCCCTGATTATACGGAAGCCAAGGTTGGCACATAACAGGTAGGAAATACTGTTACGTTCCTGTCCTAAAGAGATCACCTTGACGATTTGGTGGACGGGCTCAGATAATTTTGTACACAATATATTTGCCAAGAATCTCTAATTTACTAAACAAGCATAGCATTAGCTTCAGAATACCTCATATCACTATGGCATTTTGTGCTTTATCTGGTTGGCAGTGTGCCGTTGCATTGTATGTATTTTCCTTTCCTTGTACATTTAGCCATAGCAACGTGCACCTGCACACTGGGATGTGCTGACTGAAATCCCCCTTTTTTTCTTTCAAATATTTATTACTAAGATTCTGCGGTTTACAGAAACACCCCACATGTGGTGGTAAACTGCTGTATGGGCGCATGGCAGGGCGCAAAGGGAGAGGAGCGTTGTATGGTTTTTGGAAGGCAGATTTTGCTGGACTGGTTTTTAGACACCATGTCCCATTTGAAGCCCCCCAGATGCACCCTATAAGAGAAACAATCAAAAAGTGACCCCATTTTGGAAACTAAGGGATAAGATGACAGGATAAGATGATTTTTAATCGCTCTATATTATTTTTTTTGGGAGGCAAGGTAACCAAAGAATGGATGTTTTGGTACTGTATTTATTTTTTGTTTTTTATAATGTTCATCTGACAGGTTAGATCATGTGGTATTTTTATAGAGCAGGTTGTTACGGTTGCGATGATATCAAATATGTCTACTTTGTTTGTTTGTTTCAGTTTTACATACTGAAAATATCTTTTTAATTTTTCCTCCGATCATCTTGTGTAGGGGCTCATTTTTTGCAGGAAGAGTTGAAATTTTTATTGTTACCATTTTTGGGTACATATGATTTTTTGATTATTCATTATTACACTTTTTGGGGCAAGGTGACCCAAAAATTGGAAATTTTGGCACAGCTTTTATTAATTCATTTTTACTGCATTCACCTGAGGGGTTAGGTCATGTGAGATTTTGTAGAGCAGGTTGTTACGGACGTGACGATACCTAGCGTGTACATTTTTTATTTATTTAAGGTTTACACAATAATATTATTTTTGAAACAAAAAAATCATGTTTTAGTGTCTCCATAGTGTGAGAGCTGTATTTTTTTTTATTTTTTGGACGATTGTCTCAGGTAGGGGCTATTTTTTTGCGGGATGAGATGATGGTTAGAATGGTACTATTTTGGGGTGCATACGCCATTTTGATCGCTTGGTATTATGCTTTTTGTGATGTAAGGTGACAAAAAAATGGCTTTTTTGACATGGGGGGTCTGAGGGGTTAGGTCATGTGAGATTTTTGTAGAGTAAGTTGTTATGGACGCGGCGATACCTAACATATCTAGGGTATTTAGTTATTTTATTAGTATTATTAGTTATTTTTACTCACTTATAAATGTGCGTATATGGAAAAAATGATTTCTTTTTACGTTTTTCATTTTTTTACACTTTTTTTTACCTTTTTTTAACTCAGACCCACTTGGTTCTTGAAGATCCAGTGGATCTGATGTCTATATAATACACTGCAGTACACTATATAGTGTACTACAGTGTATTTTTTCTTTACACTAAGCCTGTTTAGGCTCCTGCCTTTAGCAGGAGCCTGGTCAGGCTTGATGCACCATGGCCTATGAAGGCGTCCGGTTGCCATGGTAACCATCGGGATGCTGCCACAGCAGAGCAGCGTCCCGAAGGGAGGGGGAGGGAGCTCCCTCCCTCTCTTCTGGCCACACCAGACCACCCTACGGACCGCGGCATGGAAGGGGTTAAACGGCCGATATCACTGCCAGCAGCGATGTCGGCCATTACAGTAGATTGTCAGCTGTATGTTAGCTGACAATCTTCGGCCTCTTTCACACAGGCATCATGGATTCAGTCCGGATGCGTTCCAGAAAATCTGCACGCATCTGCACCAATCCGCATGCAATCGCAGTCAGTTGTGACTGCGATTGCGTACGTTCATTCAGTTTTTTCCGCACGGGTGCGAAGCGTTTTAATGCGTTTTTCACGCGCGTGATAAAAAACTGAATGTTTACAAACAACATCTCTTAGCAACCATCAGTGAATCAGGCATTGTGATATTCACGCAGCCCCATTCACTTCAATGGGGCCAGGGCTTCGTGAAAAACGCAGAATATAGAACACGCTGCAATTTTCACGCAACGGCAAACTGATGCGTGAAAAACATTGCTCATGTGAAAAGCCCCATTGAAATGAATGGATCAGGATTCAGTGTGGGTGCAATGCGTTTGCATCACGCATTGCACCCACACGGAAATCTCGCCCGTATGAAAGAGGCCTTCTTCCGCTTGGCCATCCTGAAATTGGGGGGGATTGAAGGGGGGGTCCCTGCTACATGCTGCGGGCTGCGGGTGGGCGTGGGAGGGGGTCCCGCTCGGCCATCCTGAACTTTTAAAACATAGCAGCGCAGCTCCAATCTCCTCAAGGAGATCGGAGCTGCGCTGCTGAATACTGCGATTGGTCAGTCAAATCTGACTGACCAATCGCAGGGATTCTAAGGCAGGGATCACTGTGATTGGTCCCCTGCGGGGTGCCTGGACAGCTCTGCTATCCGTGACACCCTTTTACATGCAAGTTGCGGTGACACTTGGAGCTCATGACGTACTGTGCACGTCATGATGCGGTAACTAACACCACATCATGACGTACATAGTACGTCATTAGTCATTAAGGGGTTAATCATATATGACAAGCTCCCATGAGGAGACCATTATTTAACAACAGATGTGACAATAAATATATTAAGCAGATACAATTGCTCACGTCTTTCATCTAGGGCTGGCCAAGAAAATTAAATAACATAGGGAAAATTTATTGAAGACAAGTCTTTGAACAAGTGTCATACCATCATACAAGAACTTTTTATCAATATACTGTACTTTTTTACCTAGCTGTTTTAATTGGGCATGTACAATTCTTCTTGCAAAGTGTCAAATCCATAATAACCTGTCCATGTTGACCAGACTACTAGTTTTCATACCTTACAGTATTTAATTGATTCAGTTGACCTATAGAGGTTTAAACAAGTTGAATTAATTTTCATTTCAAACTTTTATTTTTGTGCAAATTTTGTGCAAACTTTTTTTTACATATTCTCTTTCAGCACCGTATTATTTTTAAATGCAATCTAATGTTTTAGAAAACTAAAGTGAGTCGCTTTCTGAGCCCAATAATTGGCAAAGGCTTTATATAATATAATATACAAATGACATGCATGAATCCTGGTATGTTTCCACGCATTTGTGTTACTTAAATCTTCTCTATACTTAACACTATTATTCTTGAATTTGTTTCATTATTATGTTTAACGACCTTGGTTTCACCTTTGACTGTACACTTATTCCTTGTCTCCATTTGGGACAGGTTTTACAATCTAAAGTCCCCGTTTTTTTTTTGTTTGTTTGTCTTAAATTCAGTATGACTAAATATACTCCATTTGAGCCTCATTTCAGTTACAAAAACCTGATTTGTTAAATTGTGCTACAGTACAACATTGACATCAATAAAAGGGCAAAGTTTTATTTTTATGAGCATCCAGGCTGGAACTTCATATCACTGCATCCTTCATCTGAGATGCTAATTAAACTGTGGTTTCAGTAAAGCAAAAAGCCATCCACCTCACTCAAAGATTTAAATGAGGGATAACAATTTGTCATTTGTAGGGTAGGTTTCAAAAGAGGTCCTTTTGGTCCCTCAACCTCTGTTCTTCAGGAACTGTCCACTTTTCTGCTTATGCACAATATCTAGCTCTTAGATGAATAGTCTTTTCCAACCCTCTCATACTTGGCCAAACATGCATGTGTCCTTAAGGCCTCTTTCACACGAGTATGACGGATTAGGTTCGGATGCGTTCATTTTGCAAGCAAGTTCAGTCAGTTTTGTCTGCGATTGCATTCAGTTGTTCAGTTTTTTCCGCGTGGGTGCAATGCGTTTTGATATGTTTTTCACGCACGTGATAAAAAACTGAAGGTTTACAAACAACATCTCTTAGCAACCATCAGTGAAAAACGCATTGCATCCGCACATGCTTCAGGATGCAATGCGTTTTTCACTGAAGCCCCATTCACTTCTATGGGGACAGGGCTGCGTGAAAAACACGGAATATAGAACATGCTGCATTTTTCACGCAACGCAGAACTGATGCGTGAAAAGAAAACGCTGATGTACACAGACCCATTGAAATGAATGGGTCAGAATTCAGTGAAGGTGCTATTAGTTCACGTCACGCATCGCACCCGTGCTGAAAACTCGCTCGTGTGAAAGGGGACTTAGGGGGAATAGGAGAAAGCCATGCTTGACACCTCTTGTAGCAGGTGATTTTTGACGGCCTGATTCTTATCTTGCCTGACATCTCTTATTGAGGACAATCATGAGGCCCTCATACACATTAGATGGCTAACTAGTCCCACTGAAACCAACATCTTTGGCTAACATTAATCTAATATTTATGGCCAGTTTTAGGCTTTAGTCTTGTTATTAATTTGGATTGTATTGTAAGTTTACATAAAGTCTGCTACTGTTAAAGGATGGAGACTAAGGGGGAGATTTTCCACAACTGGTATAAAGAAATACTGGCTTAGTTGGCCATAGCAACCAAATCCATCTTTCATTTTTCAGATCTCCTTTGGAAAAAATGTGGAATCTGGTTGCTATGGGCAACTAAGTCAATTTTCTTTTACATCAATTTTGATCATATCCCCCTAAATCTTAATACAAACATCTTAGTTTCCCCAGTCTTTTTGATGCACAGTTAAAAAATCAATATGAGCATGAGAATGTCAGAATAGTTTCCAGAAGATTTGATCATGATTTAATATGCTCCATCTTTTAGAAGAAACATTTTCTCCCGGTGTTCTTCTAGTCCTATAGAGTAACCTCTTAATTTAAATTTTTTCCTTGGTCTACTGTCATCCTTGGTTCCATCCTCAATTTCACCATACGTTCTCCCCCATTAGCAATGCCATGATGAATATTTTTTCTTTATATGCTTTCAATTTTTTTAATTCTTCAAGAGCGGGGACTGTTCTGCTGTAGATTTCAGTCATTATTCACACTGGTTTCTGGCATAAATAATGATGAATGAGCCAGGGCTTACACCCCACCCTTGCTAAGCCACCTTTTTGGAAAATTGGGCAGGGTAAAATACTAATTGTGATTAGAAAAGTTGCAATGGTGCAATGAAAATTTGTAAATCAAAATAACTTTAATAAAGTAAAAAAATGACATAGGAGGAACAATTAATTTCCCCTTATTCTTTCTCTACTCATGTCTTTTGAACATAGAAATCTATTGGAATATGGGCATGATTTGGGCAAGATGACTAAACACAATATATTTTTCTATGTTTTTACTAAGGCCCCATTCACACGACCGTATATTTGCAGGCCCGCATTACTGCGGACCCGCAAATATACAGGGTCTGCCCACAGCTCTTTTGAAGCATGTCTTATACTTGTCCGTGCGCACGGACAAGTATAAGCATTTTCAATGGGGCCGCACGACGTGTGTTCCGAGCGCTGCGGAACACACGCCGTGCGGCCCCATTGAAAATGCCTATACTTGTCCGTGCGCACGGACAAGTATAAGACATGTTTCAAAAGAGCCGTGGCACGGAGCTAGCTCCGTGCCGCGACTCCCGGCCCCATAGTGGTGAATGGGGCCGCATCTATTCCGCCATTTTTGCGGATAGATACGGCCCCATTTATACGGTCGTGTGAATGGGGCCTAAGTGTTAAATTTTGGTGTGAATCTGTAACTTCATATCAATTATATAAAAATAGAAAAGCAATACACGTATTTTAGAAACCGTGGTATCAAGTTTTCTTTTAGCAGGTGTATTGGTATAATAAGCTTCTAGATGTGTATATAGTAATAGCAGAACTTGATAATTGCTGATTTTTAGACTGAAGGAAAATACGCATGAAACCCTAAAAATTAAATTATTAAAAAAAGTTACTGGGGTCATTTATCAAACTGGTGTAAATTAGAACTGGCTTAGTTGCCCATAGCATCGCAACCAATCAGATTCCACCTTTCATTTTCCAAAGAAGCAGTCAAATATGAAAGGTAGAATCTGATTGGTTGCTATGGGCAACTAAGCCAGTTCTACTTTACACCAGTTTGATAAATGACCCCATAAGACTATTAAGCAAATTTTAATAGCAACAAATACAGTCTCTTGATAAATATGAAATCTTTTATTAGAGAGGGGTAATCATACTGATGTGTTTTTTATAATTTGCAGGCACAATAGCACAGCTAGAAAAACAAAAACAAAAACATAGTATAGATTTCCCAGGACGAAGGTTTAAAATGAACCAAGATGCTTTGCATTCTGAAAAAAATGATGAGAATCTTTAAATATTTCTTAAATATCTTTAGTCACAAGGTTACCAAGATTCAATACATCTGTAATGAAAAGAAGCCAAACAATATGTGATTTTTCTACTTGACCAGTAACTTCAGGGGAAGATAAAGTCTGGAAATATGAGCATATCTGTGGTCCCACCTGTATTATAAATCAAAGAGTAGGTCCATACTGTTATTACTGCAGTTTTTTTTTAACTTGTCTGCACAGGTGAAGAGTACAGTGAATCCCCTGCTCTCACTGAAACATAGCAATGCATTAAATATATGTTACTTGTCAGCGTTCAGAGTCTAATAATACTAAGGGGTAATGAAAAAAGATAAAATACAGTGTTAGTTAACACTTCTCTGTGAGATGCTGTGAAAGAACTTTCACTTTTTGATCTTGAAAAAGGAAAAAAATGGAAAAAAAGAAACATAACTATAATAACTATACATTGACTGGTTCAGTTGTTCATTCTGTAGATTTCTAATTTTATGTAGGGTGTTTTCAAATGTAGGTTTTTGTTAGTGTTTTTGTCTTTTTGTACTTTTTTTTGCAGTAAAAACGTTAGTTTCAGATGTTAGCTAAAGGTATATGGGAATTGCACAACACATGAAGTTTTTTGTTTCTACTGGTATGTTTTGCTAATTAGGTAGTGTCCTTGTCTTTCTGGCTTCTTTTTAAAAACATGGCACACTGTTGAGCCTAATAAAAATAAATAATTATATAGATGTACAAAGTTTATAAATAGTAAAAATCCAATAGGTAAAATAATTTCTGCATTTCAAGCAGGCAGTATATACTGTAATACTTTTTTAACACTGTATCTATAGAGAAAGGTCATGAGGCTTATATGGAGCCCCTGCCATTTTTGAACATGTTGTCTGATCTGCAGGCAGCAAGTTGTAGAGCAAAAGTTCTGTAGCTGAGCAGATTGATATATAGTTTTGTGGTAAAACATTCAGTATATCTTGTCATTGAGGGCTCATGCCCACAACCGTGTGCCAGCCGGGTCTGTGCTGCGGACCACAAATTGCAGTCCGCAATGCACGGGCATCTACCATGGGGCCACCGCATGTGGATCGCGGACCCATTCACTTGAATGGGGTCTGGGATCCGCATCCGACGGTCTGCACCACAAAAAAGTATTACACACACTGACAGTGCTGGAGGCACTGACAAAAACCCCACCGAAGCACTCTGTTCCGCACCGACCTTCCGGACTGCAGACCCATTCAAGTGGCCCCATGGTTGATGCCCGTGCATTGCAGACCGCAATTTGTGGTACGCAGCACAGACCTGGCCGGCACACGATCATGGGCATGAGCCCTTATTCATTGAAATCCTGCCCTTTTCATACTTAGGAGTCCAGTGAGAGGTCCTATTCAGTGACTGACAGGCTTGCTTGTATGATTGTGTATATACATACAATTTAATCAGTAATCAGTCACCATATTATCACACTGGGAGCGCGCGGTGACATCATCATGATTAGCTCAGGTTCTTTGGCAGGTCTTTTCCACTCAAGAGAGGAGTGGACTGCTTCTGCATGAGCAAGTGGATGAGGTATTTTTTTTTCCATTCTTTCTAAGACAACTCTAGCCGCAAATTTAGGAAAAATGATTTGCTACCACGAAGAGTGAGGAAATTTGGCTTCGTGGTGAATAGACTTTTTCCTAAACTTCGGACCAAATGAGTTGGACCTGCTTGCTGACCTGTCGTAAATTTACATCACAAAATATATACATCACAAAAGTGGTGTAAATAGATTAATGAATGCTCCTATTTATTTTGTAAAACAATGTACTGATATCCTAAAAATAACTTGAAGGAAGAAAGTCATAGTTCTACAAGTAGAGCATGTGGCTTCCACGTTCTTAGAAAATGTTAGAAACAGATAGCAGAAGTTCACAAATTCTTTCTCATTTGAAACAATAGTTACAGCCTATGGGTGCAATCTGATTGACATCCTCAGTCCTGTCAAATTGTCAAACTCTGTCACTTTAAACCAAGGCCTTTATTGGCCTCTCGCCAAATACAATTTCCTGCTCACAAGATACTTACTCTTGTTTGAAAACTTGACACCAGGCAGGACTTACTGTCAAAAAATAGCTGACACAACAAAATATATCCTTAGTCCTTTGATTGTGAAGATGAGATTACAGTAGAGAAATGACAACTGTAGAAATATATTTAATACATTTATTTCAGCTTGCTATTCTAGAGATATTTTAAATAAAATAGTGACATTTGTATAAACATTTTTAAAGAACATATAGGACATCAGCAACAACATTAACACAATTAAAAACATTTATAAATTCCACATAAGCCATTTTCACCAACATTGTGGTTAACATAGTAACATAGTTTAGTATGAAAAAGACATATATCCATCCACTTTAGTTTATTATACAGGTATCTCACAGAGAAAGAGAAGTCCCTAGTGCCACTTATTGGAAGTAGCTTTTTTCACTTGCCCTGTTCTACAGTTGGCTAAAAAAATGTATATTGAGTCAAAGAGAGCCACTTCCAGTAGGAGCCACTAGCAAGATAGTTCTCTTTCTCTGGGAGATATTTCTTTGCATATTATTTTCCTATGGAGTATTGTCATTAAGTCTCAATATGAAGCTGGTCTCCTTAAAGAGAGCCAGTACTTCCCCTAAGCTTAGTTCATTGATCCTGAGGAAGATAAAAACCTCCATGAGGCATAATCCAATTTTTCACACCTTTGGGAAAAACTTTATTCCCAAATCCATATCTGACAATAACTCCCTGGACCAATGAACTTTCTCAATGTTACAATTATACATTGTAAATTATCATGCTAAAAAAACTCATTTTGTCCTCTTTTCACCATGACACTATCCTCTGGTAGAGGTTATCAATCTTGCATTGTATTTAATATATTTACTTTTCTATTTAGGTTGAAACAGTCAATCTCTCACTCCTCCCATTCATTTGCAACAGATTGCTGTCTTTTTGTCTTTTTTTCCATTACTATGCTGTTCTGCCCCCTGAGGAGCTGCACACTAATAGCTGAAATGCATAGGAGGAGGAGCTCATATAGCATGAAGTTTGCAGGGAAAAGTTCTGAAGTATTGTGGGTCATCCTTTTCATGGTGTTCGCCGTACTATTTACCAACTGGTTGGGTGAGCAAAAGGGGTACCTATGGTGTATTACAGCTGAGTACGCACCACTGCAGTCCAACTTAGGTTCCCCGCACTCCCAATCCTCTGTAAGCATCTTCCTGTATATAGGACACTACCGTTCAATATATTCTGCAGGGTTATTTTGTTGCATAGTGGTGACTGTATATAGCATTTGTAGATGCAATAGTAGAAGTTATGTTTTAGTTTTCTCCTCTCTGCTCCACTTTTCAGAAAATACTTATTCCAGGTCTCCATCCCAGTGACCATTGAGCATTCATATTATTGTAATATAGATCAAAATATATTGTATAAACTAAAGAAAGTCAGCTCAATTGATTTCAACTGTCTTTATTGAATATGCTTTGCAGACACTAATCCCATATTAACTACCTTCAATAGCTGGAAAGTACTCCTGCATTACCACGTAAGGTAATACACATTATAATAACCCATCATGATAGTATCAACCTTCATACTAAAAAAGTATACGTAGCAATACATTCAACCACCATATTTGAAAACTAAAGGTTATGTCCTTGGAATTTTGTTTTTGCTGTAGTCAATGCATCTAAATAAAAAAAAAAAAAATAAGCAACTTGACAGATAGTCCTGACCAAAAAATTCCAACTTTTTTGTGTCTACAGCTTTTATGCAGACCTATGTGTCTCTGTGGTAAAATACAGATAAGGCTACATGCACACGACCGTGTTGTGTTTTGAGGTTTCACAAATTGCGGATCCACAAAACACATGTGCCGCCCATGTGCGTTCTGCAATTTGCAGAACAGAATGGGCCACCCATAATAGATAGGCCTATTCTTGTGCGCAAACTGGACAAGAATAGAACATGTTCTATTTTTTGTGGGGCCACAGAACAGAGCAACAAAAATACGGACAGAACACGGAGTGTTGTCCACATCTTTTGTGGGCCCATTAAAGTGAATGGGTCTGCATCTGAGCCACAAAAAACCATACCCATCTCACTTAGCAGACAACCACTGTATCTTGCACTGAAAAAAAAAAGAGTCGCTAGCTGTTCACCTTCGGTTAGGAACCGATGACTTAGGTATACAAACATAGGGTAAGATTTATCAAAACTGATTTAAAGAGGTTGTCCCACGAAAAATATTCTACAGTTTTCAAATCAGCAACTGGATGTAAATACTTTTGTTATTTTATGTAATTAAAAATGTTCTATAGCCAATGAGCTATTCAATAAAAATATATCTGTATAGCGCCACCTACTGTTTATTCTTTTTCTTATTTCTTTGTCCTGCTCACTGAGATGGCCGCACATGCTCAGTTTCACTCTCCAACTGCCTCCTGATTTGTCTTAGTGAGAGCATGGACACGCCCCCTGAGCTGTGATAAGGAGAACATAGACACGCCTCCTGAGCTGCAGCAGAATACACACTTCCTTTGTGCATCCAGTTTGATATAAATCTATCAGAGTAATGATTGAGAAGATCTTTGGATCCATGATAATGTGAGGTACAGGGCTGGTTTTAGCTTTGTTATAAAGAACTTGTCATGTACTACAGGATGTCTGATTTTCATGTTTTACATTAATCATGGGATAACCCCTTTAAAGGAAAACTAGTTTAATTGCCCATAGCAACCAATCAGTTTCTGCCTTTCATTTTTCAGAGCTGCTTTGGAAAATGAAATGTGAAATTTCATTTGTTGCTATGGTCAACTAAGCCAGTTTTCCTTTACACCAGTTTGATAACTGTGCCCCCTAATGTTAACATGCAATGTTATTCTTTAATTGCAGAACACTGTGTATGTACAATTCCATAGGATGAAATACTATCAGTTTATTTGTAAGTAGAGTCTGCTATATAAGAGATCTTCCAGTATCCCCGATATGTGCTGCAACTTGAATTGATACTTTACAAGTAAATAAATGCCAAGTGCACTATTGAAGCTAATAGCTACAACCCATATTATTTTACTTGTACAGCACGTATAAATAGTTCATTAAACAGTTTATCACTCTATTAATTTACACAAGCACACTTAGGTTTCTATGCCTATAGAGACCTGTCTGCGTCATTAGAATTCCAATTAATGAAACATCTAGTTAATAAAATATCCACTGCAACATTTATAATGTGAGCTGGAATACAATCACCATATATCCCCGTTAGTAAGATCACATTCATAATATCTGTGTGGTATCCTCATATGAAGTAATAGAGAAAGTGACTGCAGAAATCTATTGGAACTGTCAGACATTTTGGTGAAGATTTATTACTGAATATTTAAAATGTTGTGTCATTATGAAGCTTGCTTTATGTAACATTGGTAGAACAGTATATAAGTTATATAGCGCTATATTGTCAGTTGTCAGAGTAGAAGTTATCTGCAATATTTTAAAGGGGTTGTCCCATGATTAAATCTTAGATTCCCTTTGTAGGTTCTGAAAACCACTGCTAGTTTTCAAATGGAATTAAAGATGCTTTTGTGTCTAGATATTGTGCTTTATGGTGTTCTCCTGGTTTCTTTTCAGAACCTTTCGTAATTCTTCCACTCATACAAAGCATATTCTAGTGCACCAATTTTTATAGATTGTCCTGTGCTATAGAAGAAATCACTCCACAAAAGGATCTGGGTGGTGTGAATGAGTTACTTGGCATGTGTGCCACTGTTAATGGACACATTATGTGGACTTGAGAGGGAATCAAAATATACTAATTCAACAGTTCTTGTTTTGTTCAATCTATCCATCTATCTCCTATCTATCTATCTATCTATCTATCTATCCGCTTTCATTGTACAAAATTCAGATTCATTAGAATCAGAATTCTTTAAAAAATTTGGTTTGAATTTCAAAATACATTTTTATAATCTCTAAAAAACCCTACTGTTTACTCAATATATTCAAAACAGCAGATATCCCTCTTATAGCTGTCTCCAAATCGACAAAGAACCTAGACACTGGTTTATCAAACTGGATTTGTCTTTATTTTGGAGTAAATTTTGAATTTACTGCTGTTTTACTTTTTAAGCAAATCTATCTATAGTCTGTGACAAGCCTGTTATTTATTGTGCCTACTAAGTCAGCGTTTAGAAGGTCAGCTGTTTGCAGGGCCGGCGTTAGGGGGGGGGGCAAACAGGGCAATTGCCCAGGGCCCCCTTTCCCAGAGGAGCCCCCTGCTGTTAGGTATCTTTTTTTTTTTCAAATTCAGTTCCTATATTTCCTTCACATGCTCCCTGACTGGCTCTCTAAGGTGCTGCAGCGCTCTGCTGCTGAACGCACCCCCTCCCCATCCTCTCTGCTCTCTGCACAGTCTCCTGCTCTCCCGATCTTACCTCGGCATCAGGACGTTCTGTGTGGGCGGAGCTAACATAGCTCCACCCCCATCCTTTGCTCCAGGCTGCAAGGCCCAAACCAGGCTGAAATGACTGGGCCTTCTACTGCATCTGACCCCCAGACTCTGAGAGCTCAACTCCTGGACTTCAGAGGGCTCCCAGGACCCTGTCTTATCACCCTGCCTGTTCCCTGTCCAGCAGGTAAGTCCATCCAGTAAGTGTCTGTGGAGTAGAGGGATGCAGGGCTGCTTGGGTAACAGCCTCATTGTAACAGCCCTGCACTACCATCATGTAATGATGGTCACTGATCTTCCTTGTGCCCCCTCTGTGAGTTCCTTGCGCCCCCTCTGTAAGCTCCCTGAACCCCCTTCATCTCCCTGCGCCCCCTCTGTGAGCTCCCTGAACCCCCTCTGTCATCTCCCTGCGCCCCCTCTGTCATCTCCCTACGCCCCCTCTGTCATCTCCCTGCGCCTCCTCTGTCATCTCCCTGCGCCTCCTCTGTCATCTCCCTCCGCCTCCTCTGTCATCTCCCTGCGCGCCTTCTGTCATCTCCCTGCGCCCCCTCTGTGAGATCCCCGTGCCCCCTCTGTCAGCTCCCTGCGTCTCCTTTGTGAGATCCCTGTGCGTCCTCTGTGATCTCCCTGCGACTCCTCTGTCACCTCCCTGCGCCTCCTCTGTCATCTCCCTGCGCCCTCTCTGTCAGCTCCCTGTGCCCCCTCTGTCATCTCCCTGCGCCCCCTCTGTCATCTCCCTCTGCCTCCTCTGTCATCTCCCTGCACGCCTTTTGTCATCTCCCTGTGCCCCCTCTGTGAGATCCCCGTGCCCCCTCTGTCAGCTCCCTGCGTCTCCTTTGTGAGATCCCTGCGCCTCCTCTGTCATCTCCCTGCGCCCCCTCTGTCACCTCCCTGTGCCTCCTCTGTCATCTCCCTGCGCCTCCTCTGTCATCTCCCTCTGCCTCCTCTGTCATCTCCCTGCGCGCCTTCTGTCATCTCCCTGCGCCTCTTCTGTGAGATCCCCGTGCCCCCTCTGTCAGCTCCCTGCATCTCCTTTGTGAGATCCCTGTGCCTCCTCTGTCATCTCCCTGCACCTCCTCTGTCATCTCCCTGCGCCCCCTCTGTCACCTCCCTGCACCTCCTCTGTCATCTCCCTGCGCCCCCTTTGTCAGCTCCCTGCACCCAGCGCTACTCCCAGCGTGCGCCCCATCTGTGAGCTGTGTATGAGCTCCTTGGGCCTTGTCACTTTTAGGACACCACCAAACAGCGTGCTTGTGACGTTGTTTGTGGTGCTTGTGACGTGCCCGCGCTGCTTTCAATTATCGCAGGCTGTCTGGGCCATAAAGAGCTTTAGTTAAACTAATGAAGATGTTTAACATTGTTTAGGTGGTCTGCATTGTTAACTGGGGGGGGGGGATTGGAGTATAGATTAAGAATCTGAGGTCCAAATTAGCAGTGTCTTTTTTCTTTCAGTGCTAGGGAGAACAGACCATGGCTGCTAATAAAGGCATCTGTCAAGCTTTGTCACACATAACAGTGTCATCCACAGTGCCCCCATAACAGTGTGTCATCCACAGATCCCCCCATAACAGTGTGTCCTCCATAGATCCCCCATAAGTGTATCATCCATAGATCCCCCATAAGTGTATCATCCACAGATCCCCCATAACAGTGTCATCCATAGATCCACCATAACAGTGTGTCATCCACAGATCCCCCCATAACAGTGTGTCCTAGACAGGTCATCCATAACAGTGTGTCATCCACAGATCCCCCATAACAGTGTGTCATCCACAGATCCCCCATATGTGTATCATCCACAGATCCCCCATAACAGTGTGTCATCCACAGATCCCTCATAACAATGTCATTCACAGATCCCCCATAATAGTGTGCATGCGCAGCATTATCTCCATTTACTGCTATGGAATTGCCAGTGATCAGCCGCTCATCATAGCATAATGGAGGATGACCATACGGTACATGCAGATTGTGCTCTGCCTTCATTTCAGGGCCTGGATGGGACGACCCCATTTTTCTGCTTGTGGTTTTTTAAACTGCACCATGGAAAAAAAGAAGTGCCCTGGACATTCTTCATGCAGGTTTTATGTCCAGAATTCCCTTTGAAAATGGGCATTAATGAAAATCCACAGCAAAACTGCATCAAAAAGTTTTATATAAAAGGCATCAGAAAAAAATACATAAAAAAACCTAATGCGGATTCTGCATTAGGTATTTTTAAGCACAGAAAATACTGTGAACATACCCAAAGAGGCTGCAGGATCAGTAGCTTACAGTGGAAAGGCTAAAGAGAGATAATATGGCAGTCTACAATCAGCCTCTGTGAGTGTAATTATTGTCCGTGCCTACAAAATCAGATTTCTGGTCCAATATTTCAGGATTTAGGGCCCCACTTTTAATTTTGCCCAGGGCCGCACTTTGTCTAAAACCGGCCCTGGCTATTTGTAGGTGTTCCTGTGGTTTTGGCCTCATTTATAGTCCAAGTGTCCCAGCTGCACTACATTCCTGATCTGTCATAGCTGAGGCAGATTAAAATAAGTCATGTGGTAGTTTGCCTGTTGTAAATTTAACATGTGCTGTGTGCCACTTTCTTAAATTTGGCACGCAGACCATTAGCTTTAAACAAATAGACAAATGTGAATACAAACATCAATTTGTTCCCAGTTGGTAAATTATAATATTAAAAACAATAATAATTTTATATATATATATATATATATATATATATATATATATATATATATTAAGGGATCGCTCTCTCTCAGGGGGTCGCTATCACAGACTTCTACACAACATGGGATTTTTAAGTCCACACAACTTTATTTTCACACTTTTTGCTCCAGCATGAAACAAAACCATCAAAATAACACCTGCCCGGCTAGGCTCTGACTACACATAGTTCAGCTAACTCACTTAAATACAAACGCCGTTCACACACAGCTTTTAAGTGCGGCTTCCTCAGCCGTTCAGTCCAGCAGCCTCCTGGCTGTGACTCCAACTGTACCTTTGGGGGAAGATGGTCCAACAATCCTCCTGACTCTGACCGTGTGAACCTCTTCTCTTAGGGTCACTGGGCCCCCAAACTTCCAGCCTGTACTGAGCCTTGTGGCCCCTCAGCCCTCATGGCTGAGACCACATAGAGCCACCACAGGCTCTAACCTCTCAGGCCTCCTCAGCCTTTCTCTATCTCTCAGGCTTCCTCAGACTTGTGCCCCCCCAGCCCTTCTGGCTGGGACCACACAGGCCCTCTCCAGGTCTGTTCCCTGGGGCCCTCTCTCTCTAACAAACAGTGCAGGTTAACTTATCCCTGCCTGATTAATCCACCTGGCCTCACCGGGGGCCAGAGAAAACCTGTGACGGATTAGGGTATGTGGACTGGAAGACTCCCACTTCCAACCTGTCTCCCAGTCCAAGAAATCCAGACCATGCAACATTAAACGAAAACTAGCTCCAGCAACTATGCTTGCTGAAGCTATACCACTTCTGGATTTCAGTTCTCACCTGGCTAAACTGACAAACCAGGCGAGATACACACCCCACACCTCACATTGCTACACACAGCACCACAATATATAGTGAAGGAAATAAGTATTTGATGCTTTGCTGATTTTGTAAGTTTGCCCACTGTCAAAGACATGAACAGTCTATAATTTTTAGAGTAGGTTAATTTTAACAGTGAGAGAAAAGAAAATCCAGAAAATCACATTGTCTAAATTATATATATTTATTTGAATTTTGCACAGTTCCCTCCATAAGTTTTCTATGGGATTAAGGTCTGGAGACTGGCTAGGCCACTCCATGACCTTAATGAGCTTCTTTTTGAGCCACTCCTTCGTTGCCTTGGCTGTATGTTTTGAATCATTGTTGTGCTGGAAGACCCAGCCATGACCTATTTTTAATGTCCTGGTGGAGGAAAGGAGGTTGTTATTTTTTCTCTGATTTTCCTAAATGGTCGATGCAAATGACAGTATAATTTTCAAGTCATCAACCATTAGAGTATAAATCAAATGTTATTAAACAAACCTCCCAATATTTTTTCAAAAATTAAAAAACTCAAAATGCACAACAGAGTTTCAGAACATTTTATAGGTTGTAAAGAACTGAAAATGATTAGAGTTGAGCGAACGTGCTCGCATGGGCGCAGGGATCTGCATCCGTCGGGTGAGGAGGACGGATCCGGATGCCTGCGCCCATGCGAGCGCAGGGGATCCGAGCAGTACAGTGCTCGTTACGAGCACATTCGCTCAACTCTAAAAATAATCATTTGTTAAATTTGCAGCATTAATAGGTCGCATTTACTGAAATCAAAAGATATTTCAATCAAAAACAGGCCACGTTAAATGTAAACATAGAACCCATTCTTTAATATCAACTTCACAATTCTTGCATCCATTCAACTTGTGAGTTTTTGGAGAGTTGCTGCTTGGATTTCTTTGCAGGATGTCAGAACAGCCCCCAGAGCTGCTGTTTTGAGATGAACTGCCTCCCACCCTCATAGATCTTTTGCCTGAGGATATTCCAAAGGTTCTCCAAAGGGTTGAGGTCAAGGGAAGATGGTGGCCACACCATGAGTCTCTCTCCTTTTATGCCCATAGCAGCCAATGACACAGAGATAATCTTTGCAGAATGCAGAAGACACAGTTCTTCTTTTTGTACCATGAAAGAAAGTGTTCAGAAACTATATATACTTTGCCAAAGTTATTTTCATACTTTCAGGAAAACTAAAGGACCTATCAACTCTCTTCCCATGATTCAGGCCCAAAACTGTTTGAAAATTAGTCTTCATGTATGTCTGGGCCCACTGGAACCATTTCTGCTTGTGAGCACTGGTTAAAGGTGGCTGAATAGTAGGGCTATGCACAACTGCAAGCCACTGCAGGATCGTACACCTTGAGGTTCACAGGACTCCAGAGGCACCAGCAACTTCAAATGCCTGTTTGCTTTGTAATAGCATCTTAGCAGCTGCTCTCTTAATCTGATGAATTTTTTCTGGCAGAAACCTTCCTCATTATGCCTTTATCTGCGCAAACCCATCTGTGTTCTGAATCAGTCACAAATCTCTTTACAGTACAATGATTACGCTTACGTTTTCGTGAAATATCTAATGTTTCCATACCTTGTCCAAGGCATTACACTGTTTGACGCTTTTCCACAGTTTCGTTTCCATATTGCTTGAAACCTCTGGTGTCACGCGAGGTCGGCGTCGCGCTCCCTCTCCGCCCCCCTAGAGATGAGCAATAGGGAATTGAAGTGCTGGTCTTGTCTGCCAGCACTTCATGAGTTAATTCACTGTTTGGGTTTAGCCATGTGGTGCTGATCACACCACATGGCTACTTTACATATTGTTTGGACAGCTTGCTCCGCCTCAGGTCATGTGATGCTGGCCACATCACATGATCCTGGGCGGGCTATTTAAAGTTGGCAACTGCCTCACTCAGACGCCTGTGATTAGTTACACCTTTGATCAGTGCTCGTGCGACCTTTTGTTTGGATTGTTACTTGGATTTTGGACTTTGACAGAATCACAGGCCAAATCTCATGGAGCAGTTGCGGGCTCTCACGAACCAGGTTCAAGGAATGGCTCAAGCGATCCAGGATCTGGCCGAGAGGCTCCAACATCAGGAGCAGCTTCAATCCAAACCAGTAGTGGTTCCCTCCACATCCAACCCCATCGTGGAGCCCCATGTTAAGCTGCCGGATCGATTTTCGGGGAACCGGAAGACCTTCCGTTCCTTTAAGGAAAGCGTAAAATTATATTTCCGCTTATGCCCCCACTCCTCGGGTTCCGAGCAGCAGCGGGTGGGAATAATTATTTCCTTGCTGCAGGGTGATCCGCAGGAGTGGGCCTTTTCGTTACCCCCTGACTCCCCTAGTCTGTTGACTGTAGACGCGTTTTTTCTGGCCTTAGGCCTATTATATAAGGAGCCCGACTTGACTGCGGTTGCCGAGTCTCAGCTCAGGGACATTCGGCAGGGTAACCGTCCAGTAGAGGACTATTGCGCGGAGTTTAGGAAGTGGTGTGTCTCTTCTGGATGGAATGACCCAGCCTTAAGAAGTCAATTCCGGGTAGGGCTGTCTGACCAACTGAAAGACCTTCTGGTGTGTTATTCTACTCCTGACTCCTTAGAGGCGACCATGACCTTAGCCATTAAGCTAGACCGACGGGTGAGAGAGAGACTGAGAGAACGTTCAAGCATTCCTCAGGTTGCCGTATTGCCTGAAATTCCTCTTCCAAGTCCATCTCCTACCAGAATTCCGGAGGAGCCCATGCAGTTAGGTGGAACCTTAAGGGACCAGAGACGCCTGAAGGGAGCCTGTTTTTACTGCGGTGAAATGAACCACTGGCTCCAGCAGTGTCCCAAACTTCCACCCTCTAGGAGATCTCCGGCGGGAAGCAAGGTAACTCCAGCGGTGGTAAGGAGGAAAGTTTTGCTACCTATCTCTGCTACCTATGATCAAATTAAGGGGGTTGGTCAAGCATTTGTTGATTCAGGTTCTGCCGTTAATTTTATTAATTTTATTAATTTTGATTTTGTACAAACTGTAGGTATTCCGTTAGTTCCTTTAAGGGAGGTAATTCAAATCATTGCTTTAGATTCCACCCCATTGAATAATGGGAGAGTGGAATTTTGTACTCCCAAGGTTTCCCTAACTGTGGGAATTTCCCATACTGAGACTTGTTCCTTCCTCGTCTTAAGGGATTTACCTGCTGACCTCGTTTTAGGTCTGCCATGGTTACATGACCACAACCCTGTGATCAACTGGCCTGCAGGAGAATTAGAGAAATGGGGAGGTGATTGTTCCAAATGTTGCAAATCAGTATTGCAGTTTGGAGGTACCACTGAGTCTCTTATCCTGCCCGGATATATCAGAGATTTCCAGGACGTATTCTCCATGTCCGAGACTGAGTTCCTCCCTCCTCACAGGCAATATGATTGTACCATTGATATTATTATTGAGGGTTCCAAGTATCCTAAGGGCCGTATTTACAATCTCTCCACTCCTGAGCGGCAGTCCATGAGAGATTATCTTAAAGAGAGTCTGGCCAAGGGTCACATCTGGCCTTCAGTTTCCCCCATGGGGGCCGGAATTTTCTTTGTGGGTAAGAAGGATGGAGGCTTGAGGCCCTGTATTGATTACAGGGAACTTAACAAGATCACGGTCAAGAACAGGTACCCGCTGCCCCTTATCCCTGACTTACTGAACCAGATTCAAGGCGCCTGCTGGTTCTCTAAGCTGGATTTGAAGGGAGCTTATAACCTGATTAGAATCAGGGAGGGGGATGAATGGAAGACGGCCTTCAATACCCCTGAGGGTCACTATGAGTATTTAGTAATGCCCTTTGGGCTAAGCAATGCACCCGCTGTGTTCCAGAATTTTGTTAATGACATTTTTAGACCTTTTATTGGGAGGTTCATGATTGTCTACATTGATGACATCCTTATTTTTTCTGCAGATTGGGAATCTCACGTTTCTCATACCAGGCAAGTGTTAGAGGTGTTACGTGAGAATAAACTATTTGTCAAAGGGGAGAAGTGTATCTTCGGATTTCAGGAGGTGGCCTTTTTAGGATACATTTTGACCCCTTTCTCTTGCAAAATGGACCCAGCTAAGGTGCAGGCCATCCTTGATTGGGTGCGACCTTCCTCCCTTAAGGCGCTCCAACGATTTTTAGGGTTTGCGAACTTCTATTGCAAATTTATTAAAAATTTTTCGTTGGTAGTCAAACCAGTTACAGATCTGACTCGCAAGGGAGCGGATCTAGTTAATTGGCCCCCTGCAGCTATTGAAGCCTTTGAGAAGCTAAAACAGTGTTTTACTAATGCCCCTGTGTTAATCCAGCCTGACCAGAGTGAGCCATTTATAGTTGAGGTGGATGCATCTGAGGATGGGGTAGGGGCAGTACTGTCCCAGGGGTCCTCCACCTTAACTAATCTTAAGCCATGTGCCTTTTTCTCCCGCAAGTTCTCGTCTGCTGAGAGGAACTATGATATCGGTAATAGGGAGTTGTTGGCCATTAAGTGGGCATTTGAGGAATGGCGTCACTTCCTGGAGGGGGCATTACATCGCATTGTGGTCCTCACGGATCATAAAAATCTTATGTTTCTAGAGTCTGCTAAACGTTTGAATCCCAGACAGGCGAGGTGGGCTTTGTTCTTTACTCGTTTTGATTTTTGTGTTACCTTTAGACCAGGGAGCAAGAACATTAAGGCTGACGCCTTATCCCGAAGCTTTCAGGCGTATCAGCCTCCTGACGTCCCTCCTGAGCCCATCCTGCTGGCTGACATCATCGTGGCCGCTACCTCGTCTGATCTGGCATCTGAAATCTCAGCAGGACAGCATCTCGCTCCCACTGGTACCCCCAATGACAAATTGTTTGTGCCGGCTCATTTGCGTTTGCGACTGCTGGGTGAGTGCCATAACTCGGTATTATGTGGTCATCCGGGTATTAATGCCACCAAGGAGTTAGTCTCTAGGCAGTATTGGTGGCCATCGATTGCAAGGGATAATCAGGCTTTTGTAACTGCGTGTAACACTTGTGCCAGGTCCAAGAATCCCAAGACACGGCCTATGGGTGAGCTACGTCCATTACCCATACCTAGCAGACCATGGTCGCATTTGTCCATGGACTTTATCACGGATTTGCCGTGCTCTGAGGGTAAAACCGTGATATTTGTGGTGGTTGACAGATTCAGCAAAATGTGTCATTTTATTCCTTTGTGTAAATTACCCTCTGCGAAGGTCTTGGCGTCCGTGTTCATGGATAATATTGTCAAACTGCATGGTGTTCCTGAGAATATCGTTTCTGATAGGGGAGTACAGTTTGTGTCTAGGTTCTGGAGGACGTTCTATAATAAGATTGGTATCTCTTTGTCCTTTTCATCAGCCTTTCATCCGGAGACCAATGGTCAGACCGAACGTCTTAACCAATCTGTTGAGCAATATCTCAGATGTTATGTTTCTGATAACCAGCATGTGTGGGCCAGATTCCTGTCTCTGGCTGAGTTTGCAATTAATAATCGTGTTAATTCATCCTCTGGGATGTCACCGTTTTTCTGCAATATGGGTTTTCATCCACGCTTTAGCTCCTTTTCCCCATCTGCGTCGGTTGTCCCAGAGGTCAATGATTTTTCTCAAGAACTGTGCACAGTTTGGGCACAGGTTCAGTCGAACCTGGAAAAGGCCCAAGGAGTTCAAAAAGCTAAGGCTGATAGGAAACGTTCTAAGGGTGTGAATTTTAAGGTTGGGGATAAGGTATGGCTATCGACTAAAAATCTCAACATGAGGGTACCATCCTACAAGTTTGCACCTCGCTTCATTGGTCCTTACAGGATCACCAAGGTGATCAATCCGGTTTCTTTTAGGTTATGTTTACCTGACTCCCTTCGTGTTCATAATGTTTTTCATGTGTCTTTGCTCAAACGTTATGTTGCTCCCGTTGGTCCTGAGGAACAGTCTCCGCCTCTGGTCGAGATAGCAGGACAAATGGAGCATGAGATTGCCAGAATTGTGGATGTGAGAAGGGTCCGGAATTCCTTCCAGTACCTGGTACATTGGAAGGGGTTCGGTCCTGAGGACAGGTCTTGGGTACCGTTGACCAGGATGCATGCAGACTCGCTCATCCGAAAGTTCCATCTGCAGCATCCCGATAAGCCTGCTCCCGCTGGTAAGGGTCCGGTGGCCCCTCGTGAAGGGGGGGGGGTACTGTCACGCGAGGTCAGCGTCGCGCTCCCTCAGCACGGCATCGCCGGACCTCTCCGCCCCCCTAGAGACGAGCAATAGGGAATTGAAGTGCTGGTCTTGTCTGCCAGCACTTCATGAGTTAATTCACTGTTTGGGTTTAGCCATGTGGTGCTGATCACACCACATGGCTACTTTACATATTGTTTGGACAGCTTGCTCCGTCTCAGGTCATGTGATGCTGGCCACATCACATGATCCTGGGCGGGCTATTTAAAGTTGGCAACTGCCTCACTCAGACGCCTGTGATTAGTTACACCTTTGATCAGTGCTCGTGCGACCTTTTGTTTGGATTGTTACTTGGATTTTGGACTTTGGATTCTGGACTTTGACCTCTCTTTCGCTTCACCCCTGGTATTTACATGACCTCCTGTGTTTGACCCGGCTTGCTGACTATCTACCATTGTGTTTGTTCCGTCTGTGTTTTGTCCGTCCCTTTGTTCCCTTTCCCTCCCTGCGCACTTATCCAGTGTAGGGACCACCTTCGTGGTTGTCCGCGGCTGCCTAGGGCCGATTGAGGCAAGTAGGCAGGGAAAGAAGGAGGGGTTTCAGTACAGGGCTCACCTACCCTTGTCTCCCCTCGTGACATCTGGCCTGCTTAACAAAGTTTTCCTTTAATTGGGCTTACCTGGCAAACAAATTTATTGATTAATTTCAGTGATCCAAAGACACAAAGATCCTGAGACATAATACCAATCATGAGTTTAATTGACAAAAAAAAACAAAAAAAACATCTTTATATGTAAATCCAATATGCATAATAATTTGGAACATTCTATAAAGATGCATTTCACTGGCTTTTTTGACATCCCAACCCCCTATAGTTCCCCCTGTACATAAAATTGCCCCATAGTGCCCTCCAGTATATATAATACCCCCTCATCCCCTCCACCCCTCCACCTTTTTCAATTGATCTCCACTGCAGACAGCGGGCCCTATTTATTTAACCTCTGAAAGACCCTTTTTTAATTTAGTGTACCGTTTTTAATGGTCATTAAATAAATACATTCTTGTCTACATGGCCTGTTATACAAAGGCCCATTGATTTCAATGGGATCCATCTGGCCATGAAAACGTCTAAAAATAGGATGTTCTATTTTTTTTATGGCTGTAATTTACTGACTGTTAAAAAACAGCTATGTGAATCACCCCATAAGATCTTTAGTGTTTCTAAAAATGGTTGTGTGAAGGCCATTACAAAAATGTCTGTCAAACAGCCTTTTTTAACTTGTGTGAATGAGCCCTAAGTTGGCACCTACATGAGTTGTATTATAGAGGCCTTGTTTATGAACATAAACCCAAATATCACCATACATCTAGAAAGCAAGTCTGCCAAAATGTGTCCTCTGCTAGAGAAGAATGTCCTTTCTAACACCTGCTCCAAAGAAGTGAATAACAATATGCATAATGAACATTTAAGTTCACAGACAAGGATGTTCTGAAAGTTAATATACTAACTTTAAAAAAAAAAAAAAAAAAAAAAAACAACACGGGTCAAAAGCTGTCTATCGTTCCTGCTTGAAATAGACTACATTTAAGGTCCATGTAAATTTTTAGGTTTCATGCATTGTGTTATTCATTGGTCTTTGCAGTTTAGTAGATTTGTATACTTGCCCTTTTTTTACTGTAAGCTAACTTTTTTTGTGCTGCTTTGATTTACATTTACAGAACTTTTTAAAGTTGGCCCTGCACTGAACATTTTTTTTAAACTTTTGCTGATTTCATCAGCAAGTCTGTGTAATATAGAAAGTGTATTTTAGTTGATTGGAAGTGGACTTTCATAAATTGATATTTTCTGGCATATTTTTGCATCTGTCCTCGGAAATAAGCAATAATGATTATATCATTACCTGGCACATACAGCTGTAGTTACCAGTTACAATGCAAAAAATGTTACAATTCAATATAGAAAAAATATATATATTATGGCACACTTACTGTACTCGTCCTGCCTAATATTTAGATGGTGTATACTTATAGGGTAATATAGGAAAGGCTTTGTGGCATAACAGTACAAACAGGTATATTTCAATGACAGAGAGCTAGTGTCACCTTATGGAAGTGGCTCCCTATGAGTCAAAAATCAGAATTTTTAACAAGCCCTTTTAGCATTACACTGACATAAAAGTGGAATGTTTTAGCTGTTTTGCCAGTGGAATAGACTTTACAACTTTATGAAGTAGTTTTATGATTTGTTCATTTTTCATTTACTAGGGGGCAGACAGGTATTTTTTGGGCAGAGTTACATTTTTGTCACATCAATTGTGAATTTTTAATGAGTTGTAAAAAAAAGCCACCAGTGTGTGCTCCAGTCCCCTGGTCGAGTAAACGTTTGTGGTATATTTATTATGAATTAGGCTACTTTCACACTAGCGTTTTTAAATTCCGGTATTGAGTTCCGTCAAAGGGGCTCAATACCGGAAAAAAACGCTTCAGTTTTGTCCCCATTCATTGTCAATGGGGACAAAACTGAACTGAAGACAACGGAATGCTCCTGAAAGCATTCCGTTCCGTCTTCAGACCGGAGAACAAACCGCAGCATGCTGCGGTTTGCTCTCCGGTCCAGGCATCCGCACCAAGACGGATCCGGAATGACCCCCAATGCAAGTCAATGGGGACGGATCCGTTTGGTGTGGACACACCAGTAATCCGGATCTGTCCTCCATTGATTTCCAATGGGGGGTCATTCCGGATCCGGCATACATACACACAGACTACATACATACAAACATACATACATACTCACATACTCCCGGGACGCCGGCAGCAGGTCTTCACGCGCCTCCTGCACGCTGCGATGACGTTTCCCCACTGCGCCCAGCAGAGGGCGCTGTGGGGAATCGTCATCACTGCGCGCAGGAGGCGCGTGAAGACGTTCTGCCGGCGTCCCGGGAGTATGTGAGTATGTATGTATGTCTGTATGTTTGTATGTATGTCTGTATGTTTGTTTGTATGTAGTCTGTGTGTTGTTTTAATGTGTGTCATGTGTGGGGCCGGAGCGCTGCTCCGGCTCCACACATGTATAGCGTTAGCACGGATCCGTCGGCACCCTTTAGGTGCCGGATCCGTGCTAACGCTAGTGTGAAAGTAGCCTTACATTTGACTTTAGCCTGAAAAATTACTGGGTAATCAATGCTACTTTTGGTAAATTGGTTGAAAAAAAATAAGGCAAAAGGGCAGACACTCCAAAAAAGGGACTAAAAATAATACCCTCAATCCTCTAAGAGTAGACAATTTAAAAAGGAGATGGATTCATCACAGTGACTGATGGTAGATCTTACATTTCATGCATCACGTCTAAAATACAGAATAAATGCGGTGCGAGGAATGTTTACCCGATTTTTGGCAGAAATTGAGACAGAATTCTGGCACATTTAGCTTAGAGAATTACCCACGTTGTTCTCTGTTCCCTGAATGAGCAGAAGTCATGGGGGTAATGTATAAAATAGGTTGTTCTATAGCAGTGCAATGAGTTTGTTGATGGAGTAGGCATTTGTTCCAAATTTGTTTTTTTGCCATTTTAGGGTGGTTTGGGCCATGCCTGGTAGTTTACATTAACTAAAGGGTCAGCCAGATGTTTTATGGGTTTGCTAATCTGCTGGCCGCCCATGCCATGCCCTCTTTTCCCGACACCCCAGAAAAGTGGCATGAGCAGGGAAAATATGCAAATCCCCGAATCGTGGTGTACTTTTCACCATAAATGACCCCCTATATTTTAATATACAGATGAATACTATCAGCGGCGTAGCTAAAGGCTCATTGGCCCTGGTGCAAGAGTTCAGCTTGGGCCCCCCTTCCCTTAGTGCTCTGTGTGTCTTCTTATGTGGCACAAGGGTCTTTGGGCCCCCTCAGGCTCCTGGGCCCAGTAGCGACTGCTACCTCTGCACCCCTTATAGCTACGCCCCTGAATACTATATACTTTTAAATACTGATGAACAATACCGATTGTGTGAACGTTGCCTCATTGTAAGAACTCTGTAGTCTGTTTTATTAGGTTTATTGGAAAACAAGCAGAATTTACTAACGTGTCACACATACTTTCCAGGGCACTAGACTGAGACTAAGGTGAAGCACTGCATTCATCATGTATTTTTTCAGTATTTACAATGCCAGATGATCTTCAAAGGCATTTTGTTGCATGAGAAAAAAAAGCAGTTCTGACACATCTTCCTAGCTGAAGACCACTGGCTGTTACAAACTGAGAATTGAAGCAGGTGTAGAGAAAACCGGGCATGTGAATATGCAATTGAAATAGTCACCTTTAGCTTTTGTAATTCCATGACAGCTCCTCTAAAGAGTAACAGCTGGTGATGCATAGTCAAACAGGGACTGAAGTGTGAATCTAAACGAGATATCTATTGTTTTTGTTTTCATAATGTGAAAACAAGAGTCAATGTTTTCCAGCATGCAGTTTACACAAAATAATACAATTCTCAACCAGTTATATGCTGATGTATGCAGTATCCTTTTTGACCTTTTGTTGTTGTTTTTTCTTTTTTTACAGAAAGCTGCTCGAACTTTACAGCCATTAAATGTCTTCAAGCAAGATAAATATACCCAGACAGAGTCTTTAAACCATGAATTGACAAGCAATGTAAGTAACATTTTTTTCATTTTAGACATATTGTATATTGTGCAAAATACCCTTATATTCAAAGTCACACATAAATAATTACACATTAACACAGCATAATATGTATTGTACCTTACATTATAAGTCAGCAGTCCATTGCCTTATATTGGATGTCCCCAAGTATTATGTCATTGCTGTATGGGAATTCTGCCCATGCTAGATCTGGAAGTCCAGTAAATGCAGTCCGGGATCCAAGAAGCCTAAATGGAGTGTCAGGGAGCAGATAAGTATAGCTGTCAACAGAAGACCAGCTGAGGGTTGATTAAAGCTCCTGCAGGTTCCCAGATGTTAGAGAAAGAAGTGTTTTTCTGTTTTCTCTTTTCTAGGCTACATAGCAATCAATGAGTACCATCTATTGGATAGATGAAGAGTGCTGCTGTCTCTATTGCATTGTATCTATTGATGATCATGTGATTGCCAAGTGTTCTCCTGGCACTACAGAGCTGCTGGGTCTTAGCAGGCCCAGAACGGCTCTGCTAGTGACCAATGATGGGACATGGGACTGTTTTTGCCTATAACTGAGTCTTAACAACCTAGTTACAGGGAAACTACAAAATTTAAAAAAAAAAAAAAAACTACAAAATTAAAAAAAAGTATGAAGGGTAAATGTCCCCCAGAGGTATTTTATGATTTCTTTGGGAACATATTATGTACTAATAAATATATACATTTTGAAATAAATCCTGAAATTAAAGGGAACCTGTCATCAACTTTATGCTGCCCATACTAACAGCAGAATAAAGTAGAGACAGGTGAGTTGATTTCAGCGATGTGTCATTTATAAGTTAAAAGTAAGTGGTTGCCGAGAACCAACATCACAAACATTGCAGACTAGGCCTGGAAAAGAGTCAAATCTTCATGAGAAGAGTCATGGTTATTCATGAATTCCTGCTGTCCTCGCCCACCTGCTGATGACTGACAGTCTTCTACCTAGTTTTCTCCCTTTCTCTCTAGGAGAGAACTGCCAATCATCAGCAGATGGGCGGGAGAGCAGGAATTCATGAATAACCATGACTCTTCTCATGAAGATTTGACTCTTTTCCAGGCCTAGTCTGCAATGTTTGTGATGTTGGTTCTCGGCAACCACTTACTTTTAACTTATAAATGACACATCGCTGAAATCAACTCACCTGTCTCTACTTTATTCTGCTGTTAGTATGGGCAGCATAAAGTTGATGACAGGTTCCCTTTAAAGACAAAGGGGAAAATGCTCACACCAACCCAAGCTTTTACCATTGGCTCCCGAGATTATGTATCAAACAACCAAGATAAAATAGGGAACCCATTTTAATAATTCATTTTGCTGTCATTAGAAATGTGAGACTACATGGGTAATAGCTTGTTTCAAACGTCTGAAATGCCACCACTTTCTTGATATTTTACTCAATTGTCAAAGTTTGTTAGCTATATTCAATGTATGCATATAACTGAAGATGAGCAAAGTTTTGAAAAATTAGATTCGGCAATTTTGCCAAAGTTAGCCAACAAATTTGATTTGTTACAAATTCATTCATCATGAATCACTAAAATTCAGGTATACCCAGACCACTCTGCCTATGCTAAGCCTGCAGCTGCCTTTCATTTAATAATAAAGACTACACTGTATAGTCGGTCTTTATTGTTAATGGCCGCGCGGCACCTTTAATGCATCTTTAATGAACCTTTATACAGGGGCCATTGTTGGTATGGTGTTTCTTTGGTTGGTTAGGTAGGGGTACAATATGCATATTATTGCTGTTCTGGCCTGCTTGGAAAAGATGAGGATGGTCATCATAAAGACCCGGTCCCTCTAAGGGGTTCAGACTGGATGGTAATGGTTGTCACGCTGGCAGTGGAATAATAAAGGCTTCCATTTTATTAGCATTGAAATTCATACAGTATCTTAATTTACAGCTGATGTAGGAATACGTAAATGTAGGAATAAATAAATAGAACTGACACAGCATAAGGGCTTATGCAAACGACTAGAGATGAGCGAATTATTCAAAAAATTATTCGCCGAACATTCGCCAAACTTTTCCTAAGATTCGTATATTCGACGAATAGATTTGTTTAATTTGCGTACAAAATATACGTTGTTATGTGCTATTAGCGAACATTTGCACACTAATAACGAACACTCTTTTAAAAAAATGTACGCAACTTCTTACAAGACGTACGCATGAGCGTACAAATAGCTTACGAATCCTCAGCGTACTATTGTCTACACGATTACGTAATATGCAGGCACGTACGACGAGAGGCCGCAGCGTGCACTCCTCAGAGGCAGAGCGAATTTTAGAAAATGACATCCAGGCGATCCTCATCATTTAGCTCTGCTGCACAGGTGGAATACATAGTCCGGCTGATGGACCGCCAGGATTATGATTTACGATGGTACACACCGCCACCCGAACCAGCATAAAAAGGAGGCGATCCAGCAGGTGATCCGAGGCTTGCGCCATTGTTTCGACACCTTGCGGACTCCGGGCCAGATCCAGTGTAAATGGTCAGATCTGAAATCGCCCTCAGAGGCAGTATGTATATTTGAGGTAGAACAAGTAAGGTGCTATCTATCCGGCTAAGTGCATTGTACAACCATCCACCATACAATAAAGTGAATATGAGGAAAAAAAGCAGACTGGTTTGCGTGTTGCATTTATAAACGCAGAGACATAACACGAGTTTGACCGTTTGATTTTTAAGTGCGTGTTTGAATTAAGTGTGTGACTTTAGATTACGTGAGGGAGTATCTGTGAGAGCTAATTTATTTGTGTGCATTGCTGAGTGGCTGTGCCTGACTTTATTGTACTCTATACCAAGTCAGAGCAGTGTAGTCTAGCTTATACACTGTGATTTGCTTTTGCTGCCAGCTTTATTCCGTAGCAGCTAAGAGTAAACGTGATTACACTTTTTTTTTTCTTTCTCTCCAGGGTGTTGCACAGGTGAGTAATTAGGGTGTGGCTATCTAATTAGGAGAAGTTAAATAGCCAGTCTTGAGGGCAGTTCAGTCCTTTGAATCCAGAGGAAAGAAAGCAGACTGGTTTGCGTGTTGCATTTATAAACGCGAGTTTGAGCGTTTGCGTGTTTGATTTTTAAGTGCGTGTTTGAATTAAGTGTGTGACTTTAGATTACGTGACTTCAGATTTGGGGACTACAGTAAGTCGGTTTAAGATCACTGTATTGTATTTTTTTTCACTTTTATTGTGTAATCCCCATTAGTATGTCTTCCATTATTCACAGAGCAGTCAAGTGCACATCTTTTCTGATGCATGCAGTCCTGGAACAGCCGTTTAAGGGTGCATATATTTGTTCAAAATGTGAGCAAATTACCCGTTTGGAATCGCACATCATGTATCTAACCGGGCGGATTTCAACACTGAGAAGCGCTGACAATTTGGAAAAGAGTTTGCTGCTCACTGAGCAAGCACTCTATGGGGTAGATGTGGGGGAGGGTGGTATTGAGGAGGCTCAGGAAAGTGAGGTAGCTAGCTGGGTAACAGAAAACGGGGTAAAGGGAAAAGTGCCAGGGAGGCTAGCCCTGATCTGACACACCCCAACAAGTTTTCAAGTTTGGCAGATGAGGGGAATGCCACTTCAGGGAGAGCACTGCTGCAGCCGGACACTTCCTCTACCAGTCAGGGGAATGTCAGCTCCAGTAAGCAGGGGACCAGGATAGTAGGGCAGGCCAGACAGGTGCTGGGATTGGGAGACTCAATTATTAGGGGTACAGAGAGGGCAATCTGTCACAAAGACCGGGATCGTCGAATGGTGTGTTGCCTTCCTGGCGCTCGAGTTCGGCGGATCGGGTTGACAGATTACTGATAGGGGCTGGAGAAGATCCAGCAGTCATGATCCACATCGGAACCAATGACAAAGTTAGAGGTAGGTGGAGCGTCCTTAAAAATTATTTTAGGGATCTAGGGCAAGCTTAGGGCAAGGACGTCAAAGGTAGTGTTTTCCGAAAAACTGCCTGTACCACAAGCCACACAAGAAAGGCAGTGGGAGATTAGGGAGGTAAACAATTGGCTCAAGAGCTGGTGTAGGAAGGAGGGATTTGGGTTCTTGGAGAACTGGGCCGACTTCTCTGTCGGCTACAGGCTCTACCATAGGGATGGGCTGCACCTCAATGGGGAAGGGGCAGCTGTTTTGGGGGAGAAAATGGCTAGAAGGATGGAGGAGTGTTTAAACTAGGGACTGGGGGGAGGGTAACTACATTATAGATGGGGAAGATAGAGACCTGAGGCAAGGTAATTGAACTGGGGGAGGAATAGAAGGAGGAACTAGAACAGTGCAGAAGGAAAGGTGTAGGGGAAAAATATATATAAACCTTTTAACTGTATGTACACTAATGCCAGAAGCCTGACTAATAAAACTGGTGAACTGGAATTAGTGATGTGTGAGGAGGACTATGACATAGTGGGAGTAACTGAGACATGGCTGGATGATACCTATGACTGGGCAGTCAACGTACAGGGTTACAGTCTGTTTAGAAAGGATCGCCAAAACCGGAGAGGGGGAGGGGTCTGCATTTATGTAAAGTCCTGTCTAAAGCCCACACTGTGGGAAGATATAAGTGAGGGACATGAACATGTGGAGTCACTGTGGGTAGAAATAAATGGAACCAAAAACAATAATAAAATACTAATAGGACTTTATTATAAACCACCTAATATACTAGAGTCCACAGAAAATCTACTTCTAAATGAAATAGATGAGGCAGCAAAACATAATGAGGTCGTTATTATGGGGGATTTCAACTACCCAGATATAGACTGCGAAACTGAAACCTGTATATCTCATAAAGGAAACAGGTTCTTGGAAATAACTAAAGACAATTACCTTTCCCAACTAGTTCAGGACCCGAGTAGAGGGACAGCCATACTGGACTTAGTATTAACCAATAGACCTGACAGAACAACACATATGCAGGTCGGGGGACACCTGGGAAATAGTGACCATAATATAATAACCTTCCAACTGTCATTTAAAAGGGTGTTTCTTCAGGGAGGAACAAAAATACCAAACTTCAAAAAAGCAAAATTTAGTCAACTAAGAGAGGCCATAGGCCTAACTAACTGGGACAAAGTCCTCAAAAATAAAAATACAGCCACAAAACGGGATATTTTTAAAACATCCTAATATCTAATTCTGAGAGGTACATACCTTATGGGAATAAAAGGTTAAGGAACAAGAAAAAAACAATGTGGATAAATAGAGCTGTAAAGAAAGCAATAAATGACAAACAGAAAGCATTTAAATCACTAAAACAGGAGGGGAGCGAGGAAGCATTGAAAAACTAAAAACTGAAAACTAAGTTTTCAGCAAAACTTTCCCTAATGCATGAACACTTTCCACGTCTGTCCGTATGCTCGGCTCACAAGACAATGGCAGAGACCTACGGTATGAGGGTTTTATAAGGCTGTGACATCAGAGGGGATGGCTGTCTGTGGATTGTCTGGCTGCATGGCATTATGGGTGATCCTGCATTCCTGGGCAGACTTTGACAAAATATTCACATGATATATGACTTCAGGAAAAAGAAATAAAAAAAAAATAAGGGTCACTTTTTAGATCGGTCTTAATAAAGTCCTGCACTTATGCGGGATCTAGCGCAGTTATGTAGAGGCACCACCTTTGGTGGATCCAACGCCACTTCTAAATGTAAGACAGCTTCTTTGCTTTCTTACATTTAGACCATTTTCTACTGTACAACCAAAACAGCTAAATGAGTCGGCCCGTCCCCGCCCACGACACACTAACTATTTTAGACCTTGCATGAGTGGGGAAAAGTTGCAGAGTGAGACAAATGTAGGCATATTTATGTTTAATAAATAACCTTCTAAATGTTCCAAAGGCCTCTTTCACACGGGCGTCACGGATTCAGTCTGGATGCTTTCCGGAAAATCCGCACACATCCGCACGCAATTGCAGTCAGTTTTGACTGCGATTGCGTACGTTCGTTCACGCGGGTGCGAAGCGTTTTGATGCGTTTTTCACGCGCGTGATAAAAAACTGAATGTTTACAAACAACATCTCTAAGCAACCATCAGCGGATGCAATGCGTTATTCACGCAGCCCCATTCACTTCAATGGGGCCAGGGCTGCGTGAAAATTGCAGAATATAGAACATGCTGCAATTTTCACGCAACGGCGAACTGATGCGTGAAAAACATCGCTCATGTGAAAAGCCCCATTGAAATGAATGAGTCAGGATTTAGTGCGGGTGCAATGCGTTCGCATCAAACATTGCACCCGCGCGGAAATCTCGCCCGTGTGAAAGGGGCCATAAGGTATTTGGCATCTTTGTTAGATATTTTCCTCAGTGCATGCATGTGCCCATAAACCATACAGTTGTCGTCAGTCACTGCATTCATACCTGACTCAAATCTACGCCAGCTCATAGCTGATGTAGATATCAGTCACTAGAAACTGGTGTAAGTGATGATAAATGTGCAGGGGCTGACAGTCCCACTCACGCACCACCCTAGACACTCCCCTTTTTCAGAAACTGGCAATGGTGGTGTAAAAACTTCAGTTGAGTCACAATGGCATTTAAAAAGTGACAAAACTGGGTTTTTAGTCTTTTTAAAGCCAAAATAATGGCACAGAGCAATGGTAAATCTCCTCCTTAATTATACTATTAGTGTAACAGCTTCTTCCCATTAAGTGGGGAACACTGATTTTTCTGTTTCTGTTATGTATCTATTCTTACACTAGCCCTTCCACACCACTTGTGCCCAGTCCCAAAAGGTAATAGCAGAGACTTAGGAGCAAAGTGTCATTGGATGTTGAGCAGTGCGCCCTACTCGTGATACCAGATTAACCCCTTCAACCCCGGGCCTGTTTTCACCTTCCTGACCGGGCCATTTTTTGCAAATCTGACATGTCACTTTATGTAGTAATAACTTTGTAACACTTTTACTTATCCAGGCCATTCTGAGATTGTTTTCTTGTGACACATTGTACTTCATGACAGTCATAAATTTGAGTCAATATATTTCACCCTTATTTATGAAAAAATCCCAAATTTACCAAAAATTTGGAAAAATTTCCAAATTTCAATTTCTCTACTTTCAAAATACACAGTAATACCTCCAAAAATAGTTATTATTTTATATTCCCCTTATGTCTACTTTATGTTGGCATCATTTTGTAAATGTAATTTTACTTTTTTAGGACGTTAGAGGGCTTAGAAGTTTAGAAGCCATTTTTCAAATTTTCACCAAATTTTCCAAAACCATTTTTTTTAAGCACCAATTCAGATATAAAGTAATTTTGAGGGGCTTACATAATGAAACCACCCATAAATGACCCCATTTTAGAAACTACACCCCTCAAGTTATAAAAAACTGCTGTTACAAACTTTGTTAACCCTTCAGGTGTTCCACAAGAATTAAAGGAAAATGGAGGTGAAATTTCAAAATTTCACTTTTTTGGTAGATTATTCATGTTAATTTTTTTCTTGCAACACAGCAAGGGTTAACAGCAAACTAAACCTCAATACTCATTACTCTGATTCTGCAGTTTACAGAAATACCCCATATGTGGTGGTAAACGTCTCTATGGGTTTGTGGCAGTGGTCAGAAGGAAAGGAGCGCCATACGGATTTTGGAGGCAGATTTTGCTAGAATAGTTTTTAGGCACCATTTTGTAATTCAGAGACCCTGACGTACCCCTTCAGTGGAAACCCTCATAAAGTGACCCCATTTTGGAAACTACACCCTTCAAAGAATATATTAAGGGGGGTTCTGGCCACTTTGACCCCCTAAGCGTTTTACGGAATTTGGAAACACTAGGCTGTGAAAATGAAAAGTTTCATTTCTTCCAATAAAATGTTGCTTTAGCCCCAAATTTTTCATTTTCACAAGGGGTAACAGGAGAAAAGCACCCCATAATTTGTTACCCATTTTCTCCTGAATATGGCAACACCCCATATGTGGTGGTAAACTGCTGTGGGGGCACATGGCAGGACTCAAAACAGAAGGAGCGCCATATGGATTTTGCAGAACAGATTTTGATGGATTGGTTTGCGGGTGCCGTTGATTTTTAATTTTTTGAGTTATTGTCTTATGTGGGGGCTCATTTTTTGCGGGACGAGATGACGGTTTGATTGGTACCATTTTGGGGTACATAAGACTTTTTGATCGCTTTGTATTACAGTTTTTGTGAGTCAAGGTGAAAAAAAATAGCAGTTTTGGCATGGTTTTTTTTACAGCATTCGCCTGGGGGGCCATCTCATGCAATATTTTTTATAGAGCAGGTTGTTACGGACGCGGCGATACCCAATATGTCTAACTTTTTTATTTTTGGATAGTTTTACACATTAGATTTATTTTTAGAACAGAATAAAATCTTTATTTTGTGTTGCCATTTTCAAAGAGCCATATTTTTTTCAGTTTTCAGGCGATTGTCTCAGGTAGGGTATCGTTTTTGCAGGACAAGATAACGGTTTGATTGGTACCATTTTGGGGTAAATACGCCTTTTTGATCGCCTGCTATTACACTTTTTGTGAGACAAAAAGGAAAAAAATGTCTGTTTTGGCTTAGTTTTTTTTAAAAAATTTTTACAGCATTCGCCTGGGGGGGCCATCTCATGCAATATTTTTATAGAGCAGGTTGTTACGGACGTGGCGATACCCAATATGTCTAACTTTTTTATTTTTGGATAGTTTTACACATTAGATTTATTTTTTGAACAAAATAAAATACTTTTTGTGTTGCCATTTTCTGAGAGCCATATTTTTTTTATTTTTCAGGCGATTGTCTTAGGTAGGGTCTCATTTTTTGCGGGACAAGATGACGGTTTGATTGGTACCATTTTGGGGTACATACGCTTTTTTGATCACCTGCTATTACACTTTTTGTAAGGGAAGGTGACCCAAAAATGTTGTGGCTGTGTTTTGGCACAGTTTTTTTTTTTTTTTTACTGCGTGCACCTGACGGGGTGGATCATGTGCTATTTTTATAGAGCCGGTCGATATGGACGTGGCAATACCTAATATGTCTATTTTTTTTTCACTATTTTTTACAATTTTTTTTAATATTATTTTGTAAAAATGATGTTTTTTTTGGGGGGGGGACTTGAAACTTTTTTTTTGTAAAACTTTATTTTTTTCACTTTTTTTAACTTTCTTATTTTACACTTTTTTTTTCACTTTTGGGGTTCTGATCCCCTTACAATGCATTACAATACTTCTGTATTGTAATGCATTGGCTGGAAGTGTATTACTCAATGTAATACACTTCCAGCACACTGCCTTTGAGATCCAGGGGGCTGGATCTCACAGGCTTCCGTAGATAGCAGCCGGATGCCTAAGGAAGGCATCCGGCTGCTATCTCAGCCATCGGGTCCCCGTCACAGCAGCGCGGGGACCCGATGGCAACCCCTTCCCACCGCATGTGCCGCGGTACATGAAGGGTTAATGCACCGGCATCGGTGTTTTCACCGATGCTGGTGCATACATCAGGGGTCCGGCTACTGGGCACAGCCGGACCCCCGCCGCTAATTGGGCGGGCGCAGCTCCTGCACCCGCCCGATCAGCGCGCCGTAACACTACGGCGCTGGTTGGGAAGTCACTTCCCGCAGCGCCGTACATGTACGGCGCTGGTCGGGAAGGGGTTAATGGATGGAGCAAAGAATTAGAGAACAAATGTGTATGACACATAGATTAGGATTAAAAATTAGCAAATTTCATAAAATGAGATTCCAGCCTGTTGATCCAAAATGATTTAACTCAAATTGTATCTTTCTCTCCTTCCTTAGAATCTTCTGACGAATTTGAATTCAAAAAATAAAATTCTGGTCAGATTTTTTCCCCTCTACAGATTCATAGGTTTTCTTTTAAAAATACCCAAACCTCAGAAATCACTTTAAAGGGCATCTGTCAGCAGATTTGTACCTATGAAACTGGCTGATCTGTTACATGTGCACTTGGCAGCGGAAGGCATCTGTGTTTGTCCCATGTTTGTAAATACCCGCATTGCTGAGAAAAATGATGTTTTAATATATGCAAATGAGCTTCTAGGAGCAAAGGCGTCAGTGCCATTACTCCTAGACATTCATTTCTAACTGCAACTGGCACGTCCTCTGCACTTTGACAGAGTGAGGAAGGCGTCACTTAAACTGTCTGGCCCTGTCAATCAAAGTGTAGAGGGTGTGGCAGTAACAGAGAAAGCTGAGCCTCTAGGTGTAATAGCAACTACCCCATTGCTCCTTGAGGCTCATTTGCATATATTAAAATTTCATTTTTCTCAACAATGCAGGCAAATATGAACATGGGACCAACACATCTGTCAAGTGCACATGCAACAAGTCAGCCAGTTTCAAAGGTACAAATCTGCAAGCAGATGCCCTTTAATTGTATTTTTGCCCAATAATGTAACAGCATAGATGACTAAAATATTATAATAAATAAGCATCTACTTCTACTCATAGTTCCTGAGGTCAAGTTTTTATAAATTCCAGAATCAACATTCAGGTTGGCTGTGTGCTCTTACTGCCACTCAGTCTGAAACACAAGGAAATCTATTCCATTTTGAGTTCCAGGCTGGCATGCAGATTTATATCAGTATAAAGTTAATTGCTTGTTTTACAAACCATTCCTTTGTAATCTTGGATTAGTTAAAGTTCAAATACATGGAGGTTGTCTATTATTAAAATGTAAGCCATTTCATAATCAAATATCATTTGCACTCTCATTAACAATTTAATGAAGGTATAACTCTTGCAATCAGTATAGACTAAGTACTTTATACCCAGATCATGTATTCTGAAATTTGTACTTGGAAAGGAACCTTTTATTGATATTTAATTGAAGGCATCAATGGGGAACTCTTCAAATTATTGTGCTAATGGAACAGGAACATTTCTGTGTCATTTACTTCCGTTTCACCCACTCTAAAATGTAAATTTCCAAGAAAATTAATGTAGACCTCTAAATTATGTCAGCTTCTATGAATAAATATGGCCAAATGCAAACCATTGTATTTTGAGATAGCTATGAAGGTGCTGAAAAACACACAAAAAAATTATAGGAAACTAAGTTATATATACAGGCTATATGTATGGATGTGGGATAGAGAAGGCATGGTTTATACCTAGAAGTGACTTTTATGTAAAGCTGGCCATACACATTCAATAGCTGTCAGACGAATGATCATTCGGATAACAGCTATCTCCCTGTCTCCCTCCCGGCTTTCCCTACACATACTGTACACGTTCTGCTAGGATGAAAATGTCTGTGTATGTTATGGGGAGAGTGGAGAAAGCTGCTGCCAGACAGTTCAGGTGGCAGCATATCTTCCTGGAGAATTAAAGGATTACGCACAACTATTCAAATTCTCAAATTCACCAAATCTTTGCCTCCCAACACATATGAGGATTGAGTGATTCGCCGGAAAGCCGAATTTCCTCGTGCTTCGTGGTAGCCAATCGATTTTCCCTGAATTTACGGGGGACGGGGGGGGGGGGGGATCATACTTACCTCATCCGTTTGAGTGAGAAGAGCCAGCCACCACCATCTTGACTGAAGGTCTCGCACAAATCTTGTGCCCGGTGACATATGATGTAACCACACTAGCTGACTTGATGCCATCATGACGGATCTTCGATTATATCAGATCTTCAATTTTATATATACAGTACAGACCAAAAGTTTGGACACACCTTCTCATTCAAAGAGTTTTCTGTATTTTCATGACTATGAAAATTGTAGATTCACACTGAAGGCATCAAAACTATGAATTAACACATGTGGAATTATATACTTAGCAAAAAAGTGTAAAACAACTGAAAATATGTCTTATATTCTAGGTTCTTTAAAGTAGCCACCTTTTGCTTTGATTACTGCTTTGCACACTCTTGGCATTCTCTTGATGAGCTTCAAGAGGTAGTCACCTGAAATGGTTTTCACTTCACAGGTGTGCCCTGTCAGGTTTAATAAGTGGGATTTCTTGCCTTATAACTGGGGTTGGGACCATGAGTTGTGTTGGGCAGAAGTCAGGTGGATACACAGCTGATAGTCCTACTGAATAGAATTATGGCAAGAAAAAAGCAAAAAGTAAAGAAAGTAAAGCAAAAAGTAAAGAAACGAGTGGCCATCATTACTTTAAGAAATGAAGGTCAGTCAGTCTGAAAAATTGGGAAAACTTTGAAAGTGTCCCCAAGTGCAGTCGCAAAAATCATCAAGCGCTACAAAGAAACTGGCTCACATGATGACCGCCCCAGGAAAGGAAGACCAAGAGTCACCTCTGCTGCGGAGGATAAGTTCATCCAAGTCACCAGCCTCAGAAATCGCAGGTTAACAGCAGCTCAGATTAGAGACCAGGTCAATGCCACACAGGGTTCTAGCAGCAGACACATCTCTACAACAACTGTTAAGAGGAGACTGTGTGCAGCAGGCCTTCATGGTAAAATAGCTGCTAGGAAACCACTGCTAAGGACAGGCAACAAGCAGGAGAGACTTGTTTAGGCTAAAGAACACAAGAAATGGACATTAGACCAGTGGACATCTGTGCTTTGGTCTGATGAGTCCAAATTTGAAATCTTTGGTTCCAACCACCGTGTCTTTGTGCGACGCAGAAAAGGTGAACAGATGGACTCTACATGCCTGGTTCCCACCGTGAAGCATGGAGGAGGAGGTGTAATGGTGTGGGGGTGCTTTGCTGGTGACACTGTTGGGGATTTATTCAAAATTGAAGGCATACTGAACCATCATGGCTACCACAGCATCTTGCAGCGGCATGCTATTCCATCCGGTTTGCGTTTAGTTGGACCATCATTTATTTATCAACAGGACAATGACCTCAAACACACCTCCAGGCTGTGTAAGGGCTATTTGACCAAGAAGGAGAGTGATGGGGTGCTACGCCAGATGACCTGGCCTCCACAGTTACCAGACCTGAACCCAATCGAGATGGTTTGGGGTGAGCTGGACCGCAGAGTGAAGGCAAAAGGGCCAACAAGTGCTAAGCATCTCTGGGAACTCCTTCAAGACTGTTGGAATACCATTTCAGGTGACTACCTCTTGAAGCTCATTAAGAGAATGCCAAGAGTGTGCAAAGCAGTAATCAAAGAAAAAGGTGGCTACTTTGAAGAACCTAGAATATAAGACATATTCTCTTTGAATGAAAGAGACACACCTCTTTGAATGAAAAGGTGTGTCCAAACTTTTGGTCTGTACTGTGTATATATATATATATATATATATATATATATATATATATATATATATACACTTTCTCTCTCTCTCTCTATCTATATATATATATATATATATATATATATATATATATATATCTTAAGGAACTTAACAACTGCTATTTTTCGGACAGCAGACAAACTCCAATATTAGTGCACATGTCGGTGGTAAAAGAAAGCTCTAGGGAGGAAGAAGAAGGGTTCTCACATGACCCTGAGAGGAAGTGGTGGGGGGGCTTGCCCTGACTGGCTCCCAGGATGACAGACAGCCTGGATGAGAAAATCAGTGCTGCAGCATGCAGGGAGGTGCCCTAGCAGAATGAGCAGAACGTTATTCTGTGCTGGGCTATAAATGTGCGTGGTTGGGTCTTACAGTGTCCTCCATAAAAATGATTTTAAGGAGTCAGAGAGGTGAAAAATCAATCAGGGACAGTCAGAAATCAACCAATTAAGGTTATTTCCAGGGAGAGTGAAGGGAAATTTTTCCAAAGAAGAATTGTGTGTACATTAGAGAGCAGCAGGGCAGTGTTCTGATGTGAAAAGTACAAGGTATAATAGATGCAGTCTGTACAGATATACAGGTATGTGGTCAGTTATATTGTTTGGTTATTATGAGGTAAATGAGGTAATAGTGGTTGTAACTGTCTGAAGTACTATATATATGAGTGAGATATAAGTAAAAAAAAATAGGGAATGGAGGGGCATCACCTATAATGATGCTCTGTGCAGTTCCTCTACTAGATGTACAGGTCCTGTGGTAGTGATGATGATGTTATCACAGGTCCTGGCAGATGCTCCTATCTAACCTGGGAACTGAACTATTCTTTGTGCAGTAACTTTACTACAGGTACAGGACCTGTCATGACATCATCACACGTCCTTTAGCTTTCTCCAGTGATGATCGGATACTGTACTGGAGCTGGACAGAAATGAGTATAATTAGAGGGACAAGATCTTTGGTTCACTGTGGACCCCTTTTCCCCACAGGCCCCATAGCAGCTTCATTCACTGTATATACTGTATTTTTCTATCCAAAAGACACTTTCCCCCCAAAAAAAGTGTGTGTGTTGTGGTGGTGGGGGGGCTGCAGTGCATCTTATGAAGAGAATACTACAGCTTACTAACCCCAACAGTAACACATGCCCCAATGGAGCACAAATTACAGTACATTATCATGGTGACAGCCACATAACCCTATAAATATTAGCCAGATTGCCCTTGTAAGTGCAAACAATGTTAAGAACAGTACAGTTCCCCCTATAATACACCCACATTATATACACATCACCTCCACTGACAGTATATACACAGCTCCTCTGCTCACGATATATACTCATCTCCTCCTTTCATAGTTTATACACATCTCCTACACTCATCGTAAATACTCATCTCCCTTGCTGACAGTAAATTCACATCTCCTCTGCTCACAGTTAGAGATGAGCGAGCATGTTCGGCCGAGCATGCTCAGGAGCAATTTTCGAGTACTAGCGTACGCATCTTCTAATCTGTACGCTAATGCGTACGCATCTTGTAATTTGTACGCATTAGCGTACAAATTTATAAGATGCGTACGCATTAGTGTACAGATTAGAAGATGCGTACGCTACTACTCGAAAATTGCTCCCAAGCATGCTCGTCCGAGCATGCTCGCTCATCTCTACTCACAGTACATACACAGCTCCTCCACTCACAGTATATACATATCTCCTCCTCTCACAGCATATAGTATACAGAGCTCCTCAGGTAACAGTATATACAAATCTCCTCCTCTCACCGTATATACTAATTTCCTTTGATGACGGTATATACGCATCTTCTCTGCTCACAGTATATAATCATCTCCTTTGCTGACAGTATATATGCATCTCCTCTGCTCACAGTATATACACGTCTCCTTTGCTGACAGTATATACGCATATCCTCCGCTCACCGTATATACTCATCTCCCTTGCTGACAGTGTATACATATCTCCCCCACTCACAGTATATACACAGCTCTTCAGCTCACAATAACTACAAATTTCCACCATTCACACTATGTACATAGCTCTTCCACTCAGAGTCATACTATATACACAACTTCTTTACTTACAGTACATACACATGTCCTCCACTCACTGTATACACAGCTCCTTTACTTACAGTATATACATAGCTTACTACTCACGGTATATACACTGCTCCTATACTAACGATATATATACAGCGCCTTCACTCACAGTATATACTCAGCTCCTTTGCATACACTATATATACAGCTCCTTCACTCACAGTGTATACTCAGGTCCTTTACTTACAGTATATACACATCTCCCCACTTATAGTATATACTCATCTCCTTTACTTATAGTATATACACATCTCATTCACTGGCTGTTGCTGGGCTGGCACTGGCTAGTCATACAAGGCTTTTAATATTCCATCACTAGTGACCGGACAGGAGCAGCTCTGAGATCTACTAATCCTCTCTGGTATGTGATCCTTAGCTGCTAGGCCTGAGAAACAGGAAAGGTTAATCACAAGCCCTGCTTCAAGCTCTGATACTGAGCCACCCGTGCAAGGCTGCAGGCTGGTTTCATTTTACTTCAGCCAGGGAGCTGCTGCCTACGGGTTTAATGAGCTCCCCATATGCCCACACACTGCTTCAGAGCAGTGAAGACATGAAAGTGTCTGTCTGATATAGATTCTGGCCAATGTGCTTGATATGTGGGGCCCAGACCATTGACCTATATGCCTTGTGATGCCTCTGTTCCCGGACAACACATTAAATATTAAATTGGGAGGTTATAAAAAATTGGAAAATATATTGTGAAAAAATAAGTATAGGGACATGTTTGATGATAGATTAGCAAATCTAATTAGAAAAAATATTGATGTTTCCCTCGAGATACATTTTCACAAGATATTATGAACTGTTGAGAAAACATTTGAACTTTTTTGTGACTGTCTATAGTATCAAAAAGTTTATCGGTGGAATATGTCTACTATCGTTATATATTATTACATTTTGATAGATCTGTGATTTTCTAATAACCATGCAGCTTATAAATACAAGCATTGTCCCATTCTCTGCCATTGATGCTGTGACCCTTACATCAGTCTTTGTTTGAAGCGTGTTATTTGGAAGAAATCCTGGAATTCCCAGTAGCGAATGTTCCTTATATCTGTTAATATCTAGCCGAGCTTTATATGGCCACAAATGATAAAATGTCTTGACATACTCAAGTGCATATTTGTGGGATGTTATTTTAACGTGATTGGTCTCTAGTCAGTCTTATTGAATCTATTCTGTTCATTTATTTCTGTATGTGTGATAAATTTCACAGAAACAGCCTGTCAGAATGTATACCAGAGAGAAGTTTGTCCTGATGCAGTGTCACTTGGATTTGCCGTAGCATTCATGTTTCGTTTGATGTCACCGACATAGAGAAACATGCTTTCAGGCAGAATTACATCAACATTTCTTTGAAGAGACGGAATATATAGTATCCACTAGGATACAAAATGAAAAATCAATAGAACTTTGTAATGTACTGTAGAATAAAATATCCAATGAAGTAGTTCATAAAATCTATATCAAGTGCATTAAAAGAAGTCTGTAATTAGGACAAACCCTTAAAAGGGCAATTAAAAAAAAAGTAAAAATATCATGTACATATAAGTAAATCAGAAGATGGATAGACGGGCTAAAATACTGGCAGGTTATACACATAGGTAGAGAAAATACAAGCTAAGATTATGTACTAAATGAGAAAACACTGAATAAAACTGACATGGAAAATAAGTTAGTTTTAAGTAGTATAGTTGATAATACCCTTAAAGGGATTTTCAGAGTTATATTTATTGATGACCTATCCTCAGGCACACACTCAGCCACCCGGCACACACGCCGATCAGCTGTTTGAAGAGGAGGCGCGCGCCGCGCCGTTCCAGCGCTGCCTCCTCTTTATTGTTTACATCCTAGCCGTAATATCACTAGAGGTGAGCAGATGTAATTACACCTAACCGCCCTAGTTATTTAAATGGGACGGCTCGTTCCCATACAAGTGTATAGGAACGAGCCCTCCCAGTGAAATGAATGGGGCGGTTAGGTGTAATTACACCTACTCACCGCTACCCATGTTACGGCTAGGATGTAAACAATGAAGAGGAGGCAGTGCTGGTACGGTGCACGCCTCCTCTTCAAACAGCTGATCGGTGGGGGTGCCGGGTGTCGGACCCCCGCTGATCTGATATTGATGACCTATCCTGAGGATGGGTCATCAACAAATATAACTTGGATAACCCCTTTAAGCTTAACAGTGTCAGGCAGCTGCTGCCAAGGCATCCAATGGAAAGAAATGCAAATCAGTGGTCATACTGCACAGGGAATATTGTGTAATGTTTTGGACACAGAAACAAGAAAGAAATGCTGTATTAGAACTTGAATAGGTTAACAAATGGAAAACTAAAGTAATAAATAGAATAAATGGAATATAGTACCCAAAAAGATTATGAATGTTAGGGTTATTTAGTTTAGTTTAGAAAAAAGGCAGCTCAGAGAGACCTAATAACTATGTATACAAATATCGGGGGTCAGTGTGACGAGGGGACATCCTCTGCGTCTGGAGGAAAGAAGATTGGTACACAAAAATAGAAGAGGATTCTTTACTGTAAGAGCAGCAAAACTATGGAACTCTCAACCAGTGATGGTGAGCTCACTAAAAGAGTTCAAGAGGGAATGATTTTCTAAAATGTAATAATATTGCAAGTTACTGTATAGTTACTAGATTTCTGGATAAAGGTCATTGATCAAGGGATTCTTCTTGACATTATTTGAGTTTTAAACCAATGTCGAGGAAGAGTTGTCTTTCAATGGAGTTCATGACGGATCCGTCATGACCCCAATGCAAGTCAATAGGGACGGATCCGTTTACTATTGTGTGACACCAAACGTGTGTGACACCGGTGTGACACCGTCTTGGTGTGGGGAGGGGACTCGAGCATTGCGCTCGAGTACACTCAGTGTTCGGCTGAACATCGAGCGGACCCGAGCATAGGCATGGTAGGCCAAACAGCGAGTCCAGCCGAACATGCTCGCTCAACACTAATAAGCAAGCATTAAGTAAATTTCATATATTATTAATGTATTGTGTGCTCTATCAATATGTGATTCCCCCTCCTTTATCTTCCTGGAGCTCTAAGGCCCCTTTCACACGAGCGTGTCGGATTAGGTCAGGATGCGTTCAGGGTGCGTTCAGGAAAACTCGCACCATTTTGCAAGCAAGTTCAGTCAGTTTTGTCTGCAATTGCGTTCAGTTGTTCAGTTTTTTTCCGCGTGGGTGCAATGCGTTTTGATGCGTTTTTCACGCGCGTGATAAAAAACTGAAGGTTTACAAACAACATCCTTTATCATCAGTCAACCATCAGTGAAAAATAAACTGCATCCGCACTTGCTTCAGGATGCAATGCGTTTTTCACTGAAGCCCCTTTCACTTCTATGGAGCCAGGGCTGCGTGAAAAACGCAGTATATAGAACATGCTGCGTTTTTCACACAATGCAGAATTGATGCGTGAAAAAAACGCTCATATGCACAGACCTATTGAAATGAATGGGTCAGGATTCAGTGCGGGTGCTATGTGTTCACGCATTGCACCCACACGAAAAACTCGCTTGTGTGAAAGGGGCCTGACATCTACTAAGCAGCATCCATAATAAATCCTCTTATGCAATGGAACTCTACAATGAACCTTGTGATGGTCCCAAATGCATCTATTTATAATGTGATAAGGCTCTCGTTGCACTGCATGCCTCTAAGATCTCAGTGACAATATTGATCTCATCATACTATGACAAAAAGTTTAAAATATGTATCATATTTGTATCATGTATGTATCATACATTTATATTCTTATATGGAAACTCAACACCATTTTTTTTTAAAGGATATGTTGAATATTTCATTTACAACCCTAACCCTCTTTTAACTTTACCAAACTTTACTATATCACTATTGTAATGTCGGCATGTGTTGTATTAAAGAAAAAACTCAACAGAACTCTAAGACATTATTATCTATACAGATAACTATTTTATATTGCTCTAAAACAAAAATGGCCATCCCTCCCTAGAAGTAGTGCAGCCTTAAAGGGTTTCTGTCACCAGTTTTTTCGGTATGAATCAGGCTGACATTAGAGATGTGCTAATGTCACCTGATTCCAAATATATATCTGTTTTATTTACTGGTGCCCCCATTTTTATATAAAATGAACTTTTATTTTATGCTAATAAGGCTTCTAGGTGCAAGGGGCGTTACCTCTGCTCCTAGAGGCTCTGTTGATTGACAGGACCAGGCAGAGAAGAAACACTCCATTCACCATAGCTTGCAAGGACCTTCAATGATGTCATGACCATGTGATCAGTCACATGGTTAGGATCACACAAACAGCCTGTCTCCTCCTAAACCATGTGACTGATCACATGGTCATGACATCATTGAAGGTCCTTGCAAGCTATGGTGAATGGAGTGTTCCTTCTCTGTTATTTTTCCTATCTATTCTTTCTGAGCAGGCCGGCTCTGCCTTCTGTGATAGATAAATTCTTCTGTCTGCCTGTGAGCCAATTTAGATGTTCTGTAACTCTCATACTTTCTTTCCTGTAATGCCCCCCATGCCATCTCTTACACACGGGCAGAGGCAGAGAAACTTTTATATGTCCTCCATTCTCTCCTCCCCCTCTCACAACAGACGGGTTGGGAAAGTATATTGCAAATTATTTACTATTTTAATCTAAACTGATTAAAATAGTAAATGAGTGAATGAGTGAACCAAGCTGGGAAATGTGATTTACAAGCTCTTAGAAGGCAAGTGCATTACAATAATAACTATTGTTGGCAAATCAATTTTGCTTATAATTCTTCAGTTTTTAATTATTCAGATTAAGGTAGACATAGTTAATCAAGTAAAGGGATTATCTTAGAATAGATAATGAAGGTAGGTCATCATCATGACATCGGGGGATGGGTGGGGATAGTCCCAGCACCACTACTGATCATCTGTTTCTGGAAGCTGCGGTGCTCATAGGAGGCCTCCTGGCTGCTGACCAAGCACAGCGCTGTACATTGTATAGCGGCTGTGCTTGGTATTGCAGTTCAGCCACATTGACTTGAATGGGACTGAGCTGCAACTAAGCCATATGACTGATGTACATTAATTTTACATGGCCTACAACTGTGATGGCTAACCTCTGGCACTCCTGCTGTGGTAAAACTACAACTCCCAAGATACACACTTGCTTGGTTCTTCTCAGAACTCCATAGAAATGAAGGAAGAATGCTGGGAGTCACAGATTCACCACAGCTGGCGTGCTGGAGGTTAGCAGCGCTAATGGAGCGCCCAGCATCTTTTAACAGCTGATTGGTAGGGGTCCCTGGTGTCAGACCCCTGCCAATCTGATGTTCATGATCTATCTTGAGGATACATCATCAATGTCTTCTCCCAGATACCTCATTTAACATTAAATCTAAATTCTCATTCCACTCTATAAAATAGTATTGTAGCGATGGATGCCATCATAACTGAATACATTTGTATGCTTCTAAATGATTTTGTCATGACTGTTGAATAACAGGCGTTAACATAACATCAAGTATTAAGTCAGCTCTTTGTTATACTGATAAACTGTCTCAATTAACATATGATATATAAAGTCATAGAGGAATTGTAGTAATTTGCAAGGAGTTATTATGAGTTTGTCTTTCCATTACTAGTGATGTATTTAGGGCAACCTCTTTTCAGGTTAGTATTATTCCCTTTGCAATCTATTTAATCTGAAATTGCTTAATTTAGCACTTTGTTTCCACCCCAACATGGCTTTGAATTTGATTTATTTTACTTAGACTTTGTGTCAGTATATTTTAGTCCCTTCATTTTAATAAGTTTAGCTTTCAAACTGATTTTGAATATAAAGCGTAAACTATTATATGCTGAGTAATTACTTTAAATAATACACTATTTTAATCATTACACTGCACATTGTGATCAGGATGATATGGATTATAATCATTTGAATATGGTAAAAGCATTTTTTTAAGTATATGAGAGCAGTGGGCAGTAGAGTCATTCCAGAATTATTGTTTTTGTCACATATTTAGATTGATGCCATTTTAAGCAAGCTTTTCATTTAATACTGTATATAGTTTTATTAAAACCCCTCCAGTTTTTTCCTTATGCTTTGTAAAGGTTATTTGAAAAAGAAAAAAAGATAGGCAAACAAAAAAAACCTGTCATAATTTTTGTCCTACATTTATCTTATAACTTAAATGTGTCATGGGCAGGTACCCTTATAGTTTATGCATAAGATAGAGTTTCTATGGTTTCATACAGTAGAACAGATTTGCTAATCATGAAAATTATGTAAACTTTACAGAGGCTGTCTAGACATGCACCAAATTCACCTCAGGGGCTCAGGCTTACATACAGTATTTATTGAGGGATAGGCACTTTTGTACCAGCTATTAATTGACTTACTTTGCAACAGAATGTTATACATGAATTGTGGTGCAATTTGCACAAAATATTGTTTCTCAGACCAGGCCCATTTGCTTCCCTCTTTGATCTTTTGTAAAAACAAATTGCACCAAAAATGCCCAAATTGTGTCAATTTGCACAAAATTTTGTTGCAATTTACAATAACACTTAGGTGCATTCACATAAGTAAATGTGGCATTCTGTGTCCCATAAAGTTTGAATTGAATATGACAGAAAGAAAGAAAAAACATCTGTAATTCTAAATTAAATTAGAGGCTTTAAAGGGGACAGTATAGTCCTATACACTTGCATAGGTGCTGTACAATTCAAACCTTTAACATACTGTAGCCAAATTACAGTGTATAATAGTTTTTTCTATGACAATCCTTCGAGTTTTACACAGCCTGCTGGAAGATTTTAGTAAAAATAGGCCAAATAAACAATATGACAGAAGATGTCAGTCGATAATTAAAAAATATATTTGTACTCAGTCAATAACTAATAATTTTATAAAAACTGGATGTATGGTGCTGAATTAAATATTTTGAAGTTACACTATGTATTTTAAATCATGTTTTGGCTCTTTAGTTTCCTCTTTGTTTTGACTTTGAGCACAGCAAGCAATCACTGTAATCGGAGAGATCCCCCTGTAGTGACTCAGTTAGACCATCACACATTACATGGATCAATACAATGCTCTTCTGTGGGCATCTTTCCTAGGTTTATAAAGAAAGCAGTAATGCTGCCCTATTTTTATCTGAATTCCACACCTACTATTATCATGAGAATTACCCTCCAAATAACATTTTCCCCTTACAGCAGTTAGGTGGTACAAGTTGGGGGTGTGTCCCTGCACAATATGCCACTGGCAGCATTGATTGTAGAATAACAGACTGTGCAAAGACATCCCCCCCAACTGATAACACGTATCTGTACCTTTACCTATAAACCTCTAGCAAGAATAGAAGAATGGCAAAACATAGAGTCATAAGTATAAATCTTCCAGAAGTCATTTCATGTGGAATACAATTATTTACTAAAACAGATATGTCAGGGGCGGTGACAGGTCCTCTTTAAACGGGGTTTCCTGGTGTTTACACCATGTTCCAAATTAGTATGCAAAATGGATTTAAGTGTCATAAAGATTACATTTTTTTGTTTTTCAATGAAACTCATTGATGGTATTGTGTCTCAGGGCTCCTTGGATCACTGAAATCAATCTCAGATACCTGTGATAATCAGTTTGCCCGGTGAGCCCAATTAAAGGAAAACTGGATGTTCCACAATATTAAGCAGGCCACTGTTTTCAAGTAAAATGGAAAAGAAAAAGGATCTCTCTGCTGCTGAAAAGCATCAAATAGTGCGATGCCTTGGACAAGGGATGAAAACATTATATATTTTACGAAAACTTAAGCGTGATCATCGTACTGTGAAGAGATTTGTGGCTGATTCAGAGCACAGACGTGTTCGTGCTGATAAAGGCAGAATGAGGAAGGTTTCTGCCAGGCAAGTTCATCGGATTAAGAGAGCAGCTGCTAAAAAGCCATTACAAACCAGCAAACAGATATTTGAAGCTGCTGGTGCCTCTGGAGTCCCTCGAACCTCAAGGTGTAGGATCCTTCAAAGGCATGCTGTGGTGCATAAACCTACTTTTTGACCACCCCTAACCAGTGCTCACAAGCAGAAACGGTTGCAGTGGGCCCAGACATACATGAAGACTAATTTTCAAACAGTCTTGTTTACTGATGAGTGTCGTGCAACCCTGGATGGTCCAGATGGATGGAGTAGTGGATGGTTGGTGGATGGCCACCAGTCCCAACAAGGCTGCCACGTCAGCAAGGAGGTGGAGGAGTCATGTTTTGGGACGAAATCATGGGGAGAGAGCTGGTAGGCCCCTTTAGGATTCCTGAAGGCGTGAAAATGACCTCTACAAAGTATATAGAGTTTCTGACAGACAACTTTCTTCCATGGTACAAAAAGCAGAAACGTGCCTTCAGGAGCAAAATCATCTTCATGCATGACAAAATCACCATCTCATGCTGCAAAGAATACCTCTGTGTAATTGGCTGCTATGGGCATAAAAGGAGATAAACTCATGGTGTGGCCACCATCTTTCCCTGACCTCAACCCTATAGAGAACCTTTGGAGTATCATCATGCAAAAGATCTATGAGGGTGGGAGGCAGTTCACATCAAAACAGCAGCTCTGGGAAGCTATTCTGACATCATGCAAAGAAATTCAAGCAGAAACTCTCCAAAAACTCACAAGTTCAATGGATGCAAGAATTGTGAAGGTGATATCAAAGAAGGGTTCCTATGTTAACATGTAACTTGGCCTGTTAGGATGTTTTGGATTTAAATAGCTTTTTATTTCAGTGAATGTTACCTCCTAATGCTGCAAATTCCACAAATGAACATTTTCAATTCTTAAAATAAAATGTTTAGAAACTGCACTGTGCATAATAATTTGGAACAGTGCATTTTGAGTTTTTTAATTTTTGATGAATATACTGTTATCATTGGGAGGTTTGTTCAATAAAATTCGATGTATACTCTAACGGGTGATGACTTTTATTATACTTACTGTCATTTGCACCGACCATTTAGAAAAATCAGAGATAAATATCATTTGCATAATAATTTGGAACATGGTGTAATACTGATGACCTATCCTCAGGATGTTTGAGAAGGCTGTCCATGGGTATGATAGCTCAGCCTCATTCACTTGAGCTGTGCCTAGGCTATGTCATCAATGAAGGTGATGTCACCAGCCTAGGAAGAGGGCACAGCACTACCTGGAGCGCCACAGCGTCTTCAAACAGGTGACAGATGGGGATGCCAGGGGTTAAAACCCCTGCTGATCTGATATTGATAACATATCCTGAAAAAAGGCCATCAATATCAAAATCTTGGATGACCCCTTTAAGTTAGCATACTGCCAGGGGAAATAGAAGTTTGAACCAATGTAGGTTATTAATACACTTGTCATTGGATAATTGAGCAAACCAAACTTTATTGGGAACACATTTTATTTAAATTGCTATCTTATATTGTTTAACCACTTCCCGTCCGCACGTTGACTATAAACGTCCGGGAAGTGGTTATCTATCTCTGAATGGCCGTTTATAAACGGCCATTCAGAGATAGCAGCTGCACGCTAATCGTGCAGCTGCACAGTGGGGTACCTGCTGTCAGTGACAGCAGGGTACCCCAAAGAGAAGGCAGGGACCGTTCCCAGGGGTCCCTGCCTTCTAGATCGCTGTATACACAGCGCTCAACGAGCGCTGTGTATACAGATCAGGAAGCGCTATTGCGCTTCCTGTTCCGGCCCGGCGGTCACGTGATCGCCGGGGCCGGAGAGTGCAGGAGCTGCCGGGTCTCTCATAGACCCGATCAGCCCTGCACTGAGGCTGTACAGCATAGTATTATGCTGTACAGCCTCTCTGGGGATGTATTTCCCCTGTAACTGGGGCCACTATGTCAGCCCCAGTTACAGGAGAAATCAAGTGTAAAAAAAAAAATAAAAAAATAGGTGAAGTTAAATGTCCCCCTGAGGTCTTGTATGACCTTATGGGGTACACAAAGTGTAAAAAAAAAAAATTAAAAAAAATAGTATCATAAAAAAAAAAAATCACATATATATAAAAATAAATAATTTCCCCCCAAATATTTCATTAAAAAAGTTACAAATAAAAATAAATAAATAATATACACATATTTGGTATCACCGCGTCCGAAACGACCGTCTCTATAAAAATATCACATGATCTACCCCATAAAGTGAACTGCGTAAAAAAAATCTAATAAAAATTAAGCCAAAACAGCTCTTTTTGTTGCATCACCTACCAAAAAACATAATATTAAACAATCAAAAAGTCGTATGCATCCCAAAATGGTAGCAATAAAAACGTCACCTCCTCCCGCAATAAATGAGCCCCCACACAAGATTATAGCCTGAAAAATGAAAAAAAAAATGGCTCTTAAAAAACTGCAACACAAAAACATGATTTTTCTTCTAAAAATGCTCTTATTGTGTAAAACGTAAAAAAATAAATAAAAAATAGACATATTTGGTATCGTTGCGTCCGTAACAACTGTGATCTACCCCATCAAGTGAACTGTGTAAAAAAAAATGTAGAAAAATGCCCCTAAACTGCTTTTTTTTTTAGTTAACCTCCCAAAAATTAGATTAAAAAGTGATCAGAAAGCCATATGTACCCCAAAATGGTGCCAATAAAAAGCACAGCTTGTCCCGCAAAAAATAAGACCTCACGCAGCTCAGTCCACAAAAAAATTAAAAAGTTATCACTCTTACAAACCATGACAAAAAATTCCATGTTAGAAAATGCAGATGCTGCTCCTCCCCTTCTGAGCCCTGGCGTATCCCCAAATAACAGTTTACGACCACATGTGGGGTGTTTCTGCAAACTGCAGAATCGGGGTAATAAATATTGAGTTTTGTTTTGTTGTTAACCCTTAATGTGTTACAGGAAAAAATTATTAAAATGGAAAATCTGCAAAAAAAGTGAAATTTTGAAATTTCACATCTATTTTGCTTTAATTCCTGTGGAATACTTAAAGGGTTAACAACATTTCTAAAATCAGTTTTGAATAGTTTGAGGGGTGTAGTTTCTAAAATGGGGTCATTTATGGGTGGTTTTTATTATGTAAGCCTCACAAACTGACTTCAGAACTGAACTGGTCCTTAAAAAAGTTGATTTTGCAAATTAGCAAAAATTGCGTCTAAAATTCTAAACCTTCTACTGTCCTAAAAAAATAAAATGACACTACCAAAATGATGCCAACATAAAGTTGACATATGGGGAATGTAAATTAAAAAGTATTTTATGGGGCATCACTATCTGTCTTAAAAGCAGAGAGATTGAAATTTAGAAAACAGTGAATTTTTTCAAATTTTCGGTAACTTTTGGATTTTTTTATAAATAAAATTAAAACTTATCGACTCAAGTTTACCATTACCTTGAAGTACAATGTGTCACGAGAAAACAATCTCAGAATCGCTTGGCTAAGTAAAAGCGTTCCAAAGTTATTACCACATGAAGTGACACATGTCAGATTTGAAAAATTAGGCCTGGTCAGGAAGGGGGGAAATGGCTCAGAGCTGAAGTGGTTAAACAACCTTGTAGTACATGGTAATATTTTCCTGCAGCTTATATTTCGGAGTAGGGTTTTAATTAAAATGAAAAGACCGCTGTAACATTTGCCTTGCAGCAAATTCATTGATTGGTTTACCTTTTGACAAAAGCTACCAGCATTTTGAGTGCAAACCAATTATTTAAATGGTGATTAGATATAGCCTTATATTAATGTCTATGTAATGCAGAACCCAGTATAGTATGTATTCCTAGAATGGCTAGAGGCAATTCCTGTTCTATTGGTTATTGCTTGATATAAAACAATTAAGCATTGGAAAAGACTTATTTTCCAAGAAAGTTAATAGCATTGGAAATAATTTTTAGTTGAGCATAGTGTTATTGCTATATGATATATAGAAATACAGATGGAAATTTGAATGTATCAGGTGATATTAATACCAGTTGTAAGTGCTGAGTGTAATTATGTAATCTTTAATGGATCACATCTTCATTATAGCATTCTGTAGGTATTGTATATTTACCTTAGGATAACCTTACCCTTTAAATTACTTGTAAAATATATTGATGATTATATGATGTTATCCACAATCTTTACAGCACAGTTAAAGATTTAGTTTTGAGATGGGCAGGTGTTAAGTCTGACTCCAATTACTATAGTGCAAGTTAGCAGGAAATTGGATGACCAAGGAGCAAAGAAAATAGCAAAAGGGCACATATATCTATTTTACCAGTTTCAGGCGCTATAGCCCTTAAAAGAAAATTGAAAAGTCTTTTGTATTTCAATAACCCCTTTAAAACTGCAAACAGAAATATTTTTTGGCTGTAGCCATTTTTTATGAAGCAAGTTATATAGATAAAATATCCTAGGCTTTTGAGTTTCAGGAGTCTGCCATAGGAATCTAATTGTTAAGTATTTCTTTTAGTATATATAGTTTAGGCAGGTGTGGGAAAATGCTGCAAAGTAAGAATGCTTTCAAAATTAGTAGTGTTAATAGTTTATATAGTTTACATCATTTTACATCATTGCAATCCATATCCCATGTGCAATGCTATGCTGAAAAGGGGATTTCCAGAACATCTCCTACCAAAGGTCAGTGAAAACTGTCTGTGTTGTGTCTGTAGTTTTTATGGATCCATAAGGGGAGATTTATCAAAACTGGTGTAAAGGAAAACTGGCCTAGTTACCCATAGAAACCAATCAGATTTCACCTTTCATTTTCCAAAAGAGCTCTGAAATTAAACTAAGCCAGTTTTCCTTTACACCAGTTTTGATAAATGCCCCCCTTAGTCTTCAATGGGTATATTAGGTCTACATCACAAACCAAAGTAGGATATATCATCACTTCTAGGATTTCTTGTTCTTATTTACACTGAAGATAGTTTTTAATGACATTAATGAGATTGGTGGTAAATTTTGGATCATTGTTCTGCTTCAGAATAAATTTGGAGAAGCATGAGACCAGGTATGCCAGCATCAGGCATCCATTGGAAGAGGTCCATTGAGTCCCCTTCATTAAAATAGTAGCACAGTTTAACTTAAAAAGACATGCATCCATCCATTTCAACTAATTATCCTACAAAGTTGATCCGGAGGAAGGCAAAAAACCCTATGTGGTCGAAGACAATTTTTCTCATTTTAGGGGTAAAAATTCCATTCCATCTGCATTCTGGTGATCAAAATAACTCCCTGGATCAATGACCCATTTCCGGAATTCTAATAACTATAACCTGTAATACTAAGTGTTAAACGAGCATACTCGGCCGAATACTGTATTCGGTCGATCATGGCGGCGCTCGGGACCACGCAGTGTTCAGCCATGCTCGAGTCCCCTCCCTGCATGCTTCTTGGCTGATATGCAGCCAATTAGCGTGTCGGTAGGTACTGGCATTCACTGTAATGCCGTACCCATGTTGGCTACTGGCATTACAGTGATTGGCTGGCCGGGAACGCGTCATCGGGTGCTATATAGCACCTGGTGACATGTGACCTGGCTCAGTCCGAGTCAGGGAGAGCTGCTGCAAGGAGGGACAGATAGTGTAGGGATATAAATTGGCTAGGCAGGGCTAGATTTTCTGTTGAAAAGACCCAAAAGCCCTTTTAAGGGCTATTATATCTGGCTGCAATATTTAGTTTTTTTTGGGGGGGGGTCAAAAATTGCGCAAGGTTGCCTGACCTAAGCCCCATCTGCGTAGCGTGTGCATTATAACGTTTCTGTATCCTATATACAGTGCCTTGCGAAAGTATTCGGCCCCCTGGAACTTTTCTACCTTTTGCCACATTTCAGGCTTCAAACAAAAAGATATAACATTTTAAATTTTTGGTGAAGAATCAACAAGTGGGTCACAATTGTGAAGTGGAACGAAATTTATTGGATCATTTAAACTTTTTTTGTAATAACAAAACTGAAAAGTTGGGTGTGCAAAATTATTCGGCCCATTTACTTTCAGTTCAGAAAACTCACTCCAGAAGTTCATTGAGGATCTCTGAATGATCCAATGTTGTCCTAAATGACTGATGAAGATAAATAGAATCCACCTGTGTGTAATCAAGTCTCCGTATAAATGCCCCTGCTCTGTGATAGTCTCAGGATTCTGTTTAAAGCACAGAGAGCATCATGAAGACCAAGGAACACACCAGGCAGGTCCGTGATACGGTTGTGGAGAAGTTTAAAGCCGGATTTGGATACCAAAAGATTTCCCAAGCTTTAAACATCCCAAGGAGCACTGTGCAAGCGATCATATTGAAATGGAAGGAGTATCAGACCACTGCAAATCTACCAAGACCCGGCCGCCCCTCTAAACTTTCATCTCAAACAAGGAGAAGACTGATCAGAGATGCAGCGAAGAGGCCCATGATCACTCTGGATGAACTGCAGAGATCTACAGCTGATGTGGGAGAGTCTGTCCATAGGACAACAATCAGTCGAACACTTTACAAATCTGGCCTTTATGGAAGAGTGGCACGAAGAAAGCCATTTATCAAAGATATCCATAAAAATTTTTGCCACAAGCCACCTGGGAGACACACCAAACATGAGGAAGAAGGTGCTCTGGTCAGATGAAACCAAAATCGAACTTTTTGGAAACAATGCAAAATAATATGTTTGGCGTAAAAGCAACACAGCTCATCACCCTGAACACACCATCCCCACTGTCAAACATGGTGGTAGCAGCATCATGGTTTGGGCCTGCTTTTCATCAGCAGGGACAGGGAAGATGGTTAAAATTGATAGGAAGATGGATGGAGCCAAATACAGGACCATTCTGGATGAAAACCTGTTGGAGTCTGCAAAAGACCAAAGACTAGGATGAAGATTTTTCTTCCAACAAGACAATGATCCCAAACATAAAGCAAAATTAACAATGGAATGGTTCAAAAATAAACGTATTCAGGTCTTAGAATGGCCAAGTCAAAGTCCAGACCTGAATCCAATTGAGTATTTGTGGAAAGAGCTGAAAACTGCTGTTCACAAATGCTCTGCATCCAACCTCAAAGAGCTCAAGCTGTTTTGCAAGGAAGAATGGGCAAGAATTTCAGTCTCTGGATGTGCAAAACTGATAGAGACATACCCCAAGCGACTTGCAGCTGTAATCGCAGCAAAAGGTAGTACAACAAAGTATTAATGCAAGGGGGCTGAATAATTTTGCACACCCCACTTTACAATTTTATTATTACAAAAAAAGTTTAAATGATCCAATAAATTCCGTTCCACTTCACAATTGTGACCCACTTGTTGTTGATTCTTCACCAAAAATTTAAAATGTTATATCTTTTTGTTTGAAGCCTGAAATGTGGCAAAAGGTTGAAAAGTTCCAGAGGGCCGAATACTTTCGCAAGGCACTGCCGCTAATCAAGGCGATATTACCTGCGCTGTGTCTGCTGTGTAACGTTTGCGCAAGGAGGGACAGATAGTGTAGGGATAGGATTTGGCTAGGCAAGGCTAGTTGTTCTGGTTAAAAGACCCAAAAGTCCTTTTAAGGACTGTTGTTATATCTGTCTGCAATATTTTTTTTCTTTTGGGGCAAAAATAACGCAAGTTTGCCTGACCCTAACACCACCTACACAGCGTGCGCATTATAACGTTTCTGTGTCCTATATATCTGACATCTGGTGCCATTTTTCCTGCAGCTAATCAAGGTAACATTACCTGCGCTGCGTCTGCTGTATAACGTTTGCGCAAGGAGGGACAGATAGTGTACGGATTGGATTTGGCTGGGCAGGACTAGTTTTTCTCTTGAAAAGACCCAAAAGCTCTTTTAAGGGCTATTGTTATATCTGGCTACAATATATTTTTTTGGGGGAGCAAAAATAATGCAAGTTTGCCTGACCCTAACACCACCTGTGCAGCGTGTGCATTATAACGTTGCTGTATCCTATATACCTTACATCCGGTGTCATTTTTTCTGTTGTTAATCAAGGCGACCTTACCTGTGTTGCATGTGCATTATAACGTTTGCTCAAGGAGGGACAGATAGTGTAGGGATAGAAATTGGCTAGGCAGGGCTAGTTGTTCATTACAGGGCTAGTTGTACATTACTAATGTAGCCTTGATTAGAGGCAGAAAAAAATGCAATGGATGTCAGGTATTTAGGATAAACAAACATTCTACTGCACATGCAGCACATGTAATGTCGCCTTGATTAGAGGCAGAAAAAAAGGCAATGGATGTCAGGTATTTAGGATAAACAAACATTCTACTGCACACGCTGCACAGCTGGTGTTAAGATTAGGCAAACGTGCGCTAATTTTGCATCCCCAAGAATTAAAATATCACAGCCAGATATAACAATAGTCCTTAAAAGGACTTTTGGGTCTTTTAAACAGAACAACTAGCCCTGCCTACCCAATTTCTAGCCCTACACTATCTGTGCCTCCTTGCGCAAACGTTATACTGCACACGCAGCATAGGTAATGTGACATTACCTGCGCACGTCTACTGCATAATGTTTGTGCATTCTAAATATTTCTGCCATTCGGTGAAATTTTTCTGCTCATACACTTAAAAAATATCTGCGCAACAGTTTAGTGCGCGGGTTCTCCCATTGACTTCCATTATGCTCGGGTGCTCGGTCAAGCACTCGAGCACCGCCTAGTGATAAAATTACCTTGAAAATTGGTATTTGACAGGATTCATATTTTTTCTATCTTGTTAATGCATTGACAGCAATAGCAAATCAATCAGAAATATACTGACATATATAGCTATGGGAAAATGCATGGTTGGCAAACACACAGTGTTTTAAAAACATATTGAGCCATTGCATTTGTAATGCATTTTAAAATTGTTAAAAAAATTGTCTCTTATTGGGGAAGATAGTGTTTAAATACACTTGGTGTTATTGGGAAAAAAGCAATGTCTTGTTCTCAAAAGCATTCCAAAAACTATGCCTTAACAGTGGCAGATGCTTGCCCCTTTTTATACACATATAAGTGTTATTGTGTCAGAGGAATTGGGAGCAGCAGCAGTACTGTGTGGAGGTAGAAAGGGTAGGATAATAGTTTATGAGATTATACTGGAGGCTGGACAAGACAGTACAGTGAGAGCAAATTGGGGAAGTTCTGGCCACTGTTCCAATATGCCCAGAATTTCATGGGGTCTGGAAACATGGTATATGCTAGAGAAATTCCACAGTCCAGGTAGGACTGAACCTGGATGTTCAGGAGCTAAGTCTCTGTTCACTGATTTGTGTAATCCTAGCTCGACACTAGAAAAAACTTCTCCATCATGTTCATAATACTGAACTGGCTGCTGCACTGTCTGCTACTTATGGTAGCAGAAATGCAGAAAGGTGAGTGACTCGGAGTGACACAGAGAGGGGCCTACTGGTCAGGTGGCAGGCATCTGCTTACCAAAAGTTACAGTAAGCAGCATACCCAGTGTATCCCAGTAATATAGCAATTTGGCCTCCCTTTCAGCAACAAGAAAACATTCCCCATTTTGCTTTGATAGTGAGGATCTAAAAGCATAGCTATCTAGTAATCACCAGACTGCTTGATGCTATGCCAGTACAGTACATAAGCAAGCAAGCACACAGCTTGCTATGCTCACCATCATGCCCAAGAATCCAGTTCTTTCAGGCTCTGCCCAACACTGAGATAATTGGTCGTCATGGCCAATGTCATTATCATCAACATCATCATCATCATCAGCCTTGTGCTTCTCCGCTACTGACTCGTCCAAATCCTCCACCTCCTCTTCATCCAGTGGTATGTAGCTCCTCATTCTTCTCCTTCACTGCCTCTTCCATGGGATTTTGTCCATGTGGATCCCAAACAACTATCGGGTGGCCAGCAAAATGCAGAAGCCGTTCTTCTTCTGCCCTCCCTTTTTGCATCAGGGTGAGTTTCTACTCTAAGATAAATATCATAGGGATGTCATTGTTGATGTCACAGTTATCCCTACTGACAAATCTGGTGGCCTCTTTCAAAGGACTGAGTACACAAGAAGTGTTTCTGATGAAACAACCTCGAAACCTTGAAACAATATATGCTTCCTAGTTGGAAAGTCGCGGATCAAGCAGTACAATGGCAGATCGTTCTGTTGCAGCAAGTCTAGGGGGAGTACCTTGCCACATAGGAATGGTTTAAATGTGAAGCCAGTCTTCTAGACATGGCCAGCACCTTCTGCAAGCCGCGGTACTTTAAAAAAAAAATGTACCAATAAATGTATCACGTGCGCCATACAGAGGGAGCATGTGTTATTTCCCCAAGATGCAGCCTAGGCACAATGTGCCTGCCAATTCTCACTGACCACCTTGTCCAATTAGATTTGGCTGGGAGACAGCCAGTGGGAAGTTTACTGCTTGATGCACTTTAGCAGGTGATCAGCTGTGTGGCTACTCTCAGCTCTAACACAGCATGGCAATGCTTCACTTTACACATATACAAGGAGAGAAAGAAAGAGGAGACAACACTCTGCACTGCTTCTGTTGGGGACCTGGAGGATTTCCATGGATGTGAATGTGTAGGAGGTGGATAAGCAGCTAGTGTGGGACCCAGACTGACACAAATGTGGAGGTGTCAATAGGACCTGGCCTCGTTGTTGCAATGCTGCATTGCTGAGAAAAGCATTGACCCAGTGGGCTGTGAAATATATGTAATGTCCCTGCTCATAACAGCTGCTCCAGGTGTAGACAGTGTCATGCACCTTGCCATACAGCAAGAATTGCAGAGAGAGGCTAACATTCTCTGCCACTTGACAGTACAGGGCTGTGATTTTTTTTTTAAAGAAACAATGGTGGCAATGTTCTAGCAAGGATGAGCACACTCCATCAGTTCCCTAAAGGTAGCAAAATCCACTAAGTGGTACGTCAGTGGCTGCACCACAAACAACTTGGCCAGGTGAGAGTTAAGCTTGTACACCATCAGATTTTTGGGCAGTTGTTTCCTGGACACATATTCTGATATTGATGGCTAATGATGGAGCAGAGTAGCAGTAATATGAGGAGAAGTAGTCTGAGCGGGAAAAGCACCATACTGCATGTGACCCCACTGTTTCAATTGCTGTTTGCCAGTTCTATTTTTCCACAGAATGCAATGATACAATATAACTGTGGTGCCTAAATTTGTGTTTGAACTTCCACCACTTATTTTTATCCTGCAGATCTTTTACACAGCAATGCTTTTATGTGTGGGGGCAGTGTTGACAAAAACTGCAAGACAAGAGACACTAGAACAGAGATGGCACTAGTTCAGCTTGGCTTAGGTCTTGCATGTGTGAGCCTGTTCCCACAGTATCAGCAGCATCACTAGTTCCCAAGCTGACCATAAGAGAAACAGATCTGCCACCCAGGCCATCACCCTCCTAGTCAGATGTCACCCCAACACTCCGATCTGGCTACCAGGTCCTGTGCAAAATTCATTCGTTATCACAGTCCTCATTATCCTTGTCTCTTTTACCAGACTGTGATATTTTATCATGGGCCCCTTGAACATCCCTCTAGATTCCCCGCCCTGTATTTGCCCAGAATGTCTCTGTTGCTACCACTGCCCCTACTGCCACTGCCATGGCTACAAGTACCACTACTACCACCACCAACACATCTACAGTACAGACCAAAAGTTTGGACACACCTTCTAATTCAAAGAGTTTTCTGTATTTTCATGACTATTAGAGATGAGCGAATTGATTCATTGATTCGTATCGAATCTTGGGATTTTTTAGCTATGAAGCGAATCCGAACATTAGGTGATTCGCTTCGGCTTTGTACGCATTCGCTATGTAGTTTGTCCTATAAATTATAAGCTATTGCTATGTATAAGTTACTCAGATATGCTGTTGCGTACGAATTCAATTAATTAGCGATGCAGACTCCTCCCTGGTAGTTCCGCCCCCTTCTCCAGTGCGCGAGGAAGACGAGGCAACTCAGGAAATTAAGATGGCGAGACAGCGAGGCCCTGACTGGGGAGGCATGGTGTGGGGCACCGACCCCTATGAGGAGAAGGAACCGGAAAAGATCTACGTCTCTCAATATGTCCGGCAGCCTAAGAAGACGGTTGAGGTGCCCGCTGAGGTGTTCACTCCGCTGGCTGACACGGCGGAGGTGGCAGGAGTTCCCGCTCCACCGCGGAAGGACTACTCTCTTTGGCAAAATTTAATGGTCCCCGACGCTGTCACCTGGAACGCCCTGACCCTGTGGGAATACAAAAAGTTGGTAGAGGAGTGGGTTGTGCAGGTTTTGGAGCACCCATGGTCCAGTGACCCCAAGCTGGAGCGCCGAAGGGATACCATTATTTGGTTCAGTGTGGAACGGGGAGTAGGTTTTATTGGCGATGAGGAGACGGCGGAAGAATTATACGTAAACCGCCGTTCTGTAAAGCGGCTGTATCTTCCGCCACGATCTCAACGCAGGGGATTACGTGCAGTATACCCCCATGAAGAGCCTCCAAGGCCCCTTTGCTACTGGGGTGAAACTCCATAAGCGACCAGCTACGCCTGCAGCGCCCCCGGAAGACTGGACTGAGGAGGCCCAGACCGTAGAAGAGGCTCGGTGTTCCCATGAGACCAATGATGGGACTCTGCAATCTGAGGAGAAATCACAAGCTCAGCTGGAACCCCTGATACCAGATTTGCCACCGCCGCAATCCTTCATGTGGGACAGATGACCACCAACAGTTTTGTGTACCAGCCATCGGTAGAACAATACCAACTGCCATGGCAGGTGCAGGCCGCACAGTCCGCCGCTCGCGGAAGACCGTTACCGGAGCCCTTACAGCCGGAGATTCTGTCACCTTGTATGCCGGTGGGAGGATCTGGCCACTACAAGGTAATGGGCAAGGCTCAAGTTGCCACGGCCCTTGCCAGTGTGACCGCCCGGTCACTACCAAGACCATCCCTGAGAGGTCGTGGGGGTCTGCTGCCGCAGCCAGTGTCGCTTTCATGAGGCAGGAGCGCCCTCTCATGTCTTTTAGCTCCAGCAGCAGTGAAGAGGACCTGCTGGCCCTTAAGTAAGGAATCGGATCCTGCAGCTTTTATGGGAGCCACAACGTGGACTTAACCTGAAGGGTGAGCACTAGTTGGCATTTGTTTTTATTTTTGTTGCCCTGCATTTGTCCTCACCCAGATGGACATGATTGTCAGATGGACATGGATTGTCAGGACTCCCCCCCATAAAAAAAAAGTTTTAACCAAGTTGCGCATACGTGCGCCTCATCCCTTTTTTCCCCATTTTCAGGTTATTGGGGAACCCCTTGAAAGAGGGTTTTTTAAGGAACCTTTGCTGCTATTTTTTTACCCATTTGGATTGCAATTTTACCTATGTGGATTACAAATTGCAACTGAGTTTGGGAATCTGTTCCAGTTGTATGACAAGCGTCAGAAGAAAAGAGACTTAAACGTGTTCGTGAGCATACTAGGTAGGTGATATTTAAAATGTTTACATTATACCTATAATGTATTTGCACTACGCAATGTGTTCTCATATTCACTTTATTGTATGGTGGATGGTTGTACTATGCACTTAGCCAGATAGACAGCACCTTACTTGTTCTACCTCAAATATACATACTGCCTCTGAGGGCGATTTCAGATCTGGCCATTTACGCTGGATCTGGCCCTGGGTCCGCAAGGTGTCGAAACGATGGCGCAAGCCTCGGATCACCTGCTGGATCACCTCCTTTTTATGCTGGTTCGGGTGGCGGTGTGTGCCATTGTAAATCATAATCCTGGCGGTCCATCAGCCGGACTATGTATTTCAGCTGTGCAGCAGAGATGAATGATGAGGATCGTCTGGATGCCATTTTCGAATATTTGCTCTGCCTCTGAGGAGTGCACGCTGCGGCCTCTCGTCGTACATGCCTGCGTATTACGTAATCGCGTACACAATAGTACGCTGGGGATTCGTAAGCTATTTGTACGCTCATGCGTATGTCTTCTAAGAAGTTGCGTACATTTTTTAAATGAACGTTCGTTATAAGTGTGCGAATGTTCACTAATATCACATGATAATGTATATTTTGTACGCAAATACAACAAATCTATTCGTCGAATATACGAATCTTAGGAAAAGTTCGGCGAATGTTCGGCTAATAATTTTTTGAATGATTCGCTCATATGTAATGACTATGAAAATTGTAGATTCACACTGAAGGCATCAAAACTATGAATTAACACATGTGGAATTATATACTTAACAAAAAAGTGTGAAACAACTGAAAATATGTCTTATATTCTAGGTTCTTCAAAGTAGCCACCTTTTGCTTTGATTACTGCTTTGCACACTTTTGGCATTCTCTTGATGAGCTTCAAGAGGTAGTCACCTGAAATGGTATTTCAACAGTCTTGAAGGAGTTCCCAGAGATGCTTAGCACTTTTTGGCCCTTTTGCCTTCACTCTGCGGTCCAGCTCACCCCAAACCATCTCGATTGGGTTCAGGTCTGGTGACTGTGGAGGTCAGGTCATCTGGCATAGCACCCCATCACTCTCCTTCTTGGTCAAATAGCCCTTACACCGCCTTACATTGTCCTGTTGATAAATAAATGATGGTCCAACTAAACGCAAACCGGATGGAATAGCATGTCGCTGCAAGATGCTGTGGTAGCCATGCTGGTTCAGTGTGCCTTCAATTTTGAATAAATCCCCAACAGTGTCACCAGCAAAGCACCCCCACACCATCACACCTCCTCCTCCATGTTTCACGGTGGAAAGAGTCCATCCGTTCACCTTTTCTGCGTCGCACAAAGACACGGTGGTTGGAACCAAAGATTTCAAATTTGGACTTATCAGACCAAAGCACAGATTTCCACTGGTCTAATGTCCATTCCTTGTGTTCTTTAGCCCAAATAATTCTCTTCTGCTTGTTGCCTGTGCTTAGCAGTGGTTTCCTAGCAGCTATTTTACCATGAAGGCCTGCTGCACACAGTTTCCTCTTAACAGTTGTTGTAGAGATGTGTCTGCTGCAAGAACTCTGTGTGGCATTGACCTGGTCTCTATTCTGAGCTGCTGTTAACCTGCGATTTCTGAGGCTGGTGACTCAGATGAACTTATCCTCCGCAGCAGAGGTGACTCTTGGTCTTCCTTTCCTGGGGCGGTCCTCATGTCAGCCAGTTTCTTTGTAGCGCTTGATGGTTTTTGTGACTGCACTTGGGGACACTTTCAAAGTTTTCCCAATTTTTCGGACTGATTGACTTTCATTTCTTAAAGTAATGATGGCCACTCGTTTTTCTTTACTCAGCTGCTTTTTTCTTGCCATAATACAAATTCTAACAGTCTATTCAGTAGGACTACCACCTGACTTCTGCCCAACACAACTCATGGTCCCAACCCCATTTATAAGGCAAGAAATCCCACTTATTAAATCTGACAGGGCACACCTGTGAAGTGAAAACCATTTCAAGTGACTACCTCTTGAAGATCATCAAGAGAATGCCAAGAGTGTGCAAAGCAGTAATCAAAGCAAAACAAAAGGTGGCTACTTTGAAGAATCTAGAATATAAGACATATTTTCAGTTGTTTCACACTTTTTTGTTAAGTATATAATTCCACATGTGTTAATTCTTAGTGTTGATGCCTTCAGTGTGAATCTACAATTTTCATAGTCATGAAAATACAGAAAACTCTTTGAATAAGAAGGTGTGTCCAAACTTTTGGTCTGTACTGTATGTATGGGGTCCCCTACCTCCACTTAAACTTCATCCTCATAGCAAATGAGTCATCAACAGGGAGACTATCTTTAGTATCTTCCAAAGCACCCCGCTAGGAGGGGACAGTAAAGACAGAGAGGATGCAGCTGAAAGACTTTTCTTGAGTGTCAAGGAGGAGAAGCAGAAAGAATTCATTGACTCCTGTCTACAAGGCACGGTGTTAAACTCAGAGGTGACTTCAACCTCATTATGCTGTGACTGAGATGAGGAGTAAGCCATCCAGTCCACAATGTCATCCTCTTTGTCCTCAATAATAATGTGATGAGGATAGGTCATCAGTTATAAAACCTCATAAAACCTCTTTAACTGTTAACTAGTATATGGATGCTGCTATTGCAGCACAACATGTTTACTAATAGAGCATAGTATGGTTTTTAGAAAAAGAACATGGGCAATAGCCCAGTGTTTTCAGAAGAATGTGTGGCTGAAAAGCTTATAAAACAATTATCATCTTTAGAAACTTGAGGGTTTTTTTAAAGGCTGGTTGGCTGTCCATTTACATAAAAAATGAGGTTGCTGTATTTTGTTGATTCAATTGCAAATTTTTCACTGCAATATGAACTTTTGAGCAACAACTCTGAGCGACCAGTCCCTCCCTAATTTCTTTCCCAGGTAAAACATTAAATCTACCTAATTATGGCCCTATACTGTCCCTTCCTAGATTAGTGGAGTGTGGCTGTAATTACTTTTTAGTTAGACAGCCAACACATGCTCTCAGATCATAAGCTGCACACAGAATGGTGACTCCTCAGTGAGCTGCACACAGAATGGTGACTCCTCCCTCCTGAGCTACCTTCCAAAATCCGGCCCCTGATTGGCTCACAGGCTGTTTGCAAGCCTCTGATCCAACCAGGGCAGGCCTCTTCCCACTCTTCCATCCCAGGGTCATGTGATCCTCTATCTTCATCCTCCCTGTTTTTCATAGCAAAATGGTGCTAGGGTTCTGGGTGTTGAAGAAAGGTAAGGGTAGACATATCTGTGGGTGGAATTTTAATAAAGTGCAGTTGTTAAGAGTATTTACCGTTATTGATCATATTTATGCAATTGAGGTCAAAGATGTATTTTCCTATGGTCTTTAAGGGAATATACAGTATGTGACTTTATACTAGAGAAAACAATGACATGGTTTATATACAGGGGCGTAGCTAAAGGCTCATGGGCCCTGGTGCAAGAGTTCAGCTTTGGCCCCCCTTCCCTCAGTGCTTTATGGCAAGGGGCAGGGTAGTACATAGCCTTCGTGCTGCCTGATGCAAGAATTGAAATGCCATTCCCCCCCAATGCCAAATTCTTGACCTAACCCCTTCCCTTCAGCCAGATGTTTACCTTAACCATCATGCACTTTCTATAATGCTGGTGTCTTCTTATGCGGCACATTGGTCTTTGGGCCCCCTCAGGCTCTTGGGCCCGGTAGCAACTGCTACCTCTGCACCCCCTATAGCTACGCCCCTGTTTATATACTGTATAAGATGTTATTTGTGACAAGGTTTGTATTCACAACGAAATGGCAGTCCACTGATACTCCATCAATAAAAGCATGAAAGACCTGGTAAATAAAGCTATATAATATGATCTAGAGACTTAAAGAATTTTGAAAATAAAAAGAAACCTAGAACTTAATGAAAACTGTACCAGACTACTAATAATAATAATACAAAAAATCAGTAGCAATTTACAAAGCAGAAGATACATGTACAAACCAAATCAGACATTACAGATTAACAAAACTAATCAGCAATTAAATAATAAGAGGAAGGGCCCTGTTGGTAAGAGCTTACAATGCATTGCTAACTAAATAAGCATTTTTTTCTTAGCAGCCAAGCAGAGGGGCAGGTAGGATAGGGGAGGAAGGGTATATATTGAGTTATGGCAAATTCACTAGGCCACTGTTGCTGATTTTTCTGTGCTCACTAAAAATGCTTTAAAAAAGACTATTAAAATACAATAAGAAAAGAAAATCAATGGACTGTACAGATGGCCAGATCTATGTTGACCGTGATAAAAAAAATAGAGGCTACAAAAATGTATTTGTTACTTGTCTTGTTCCGCATTGAATATTCATCAGATAATGTTTTCAGTGCAGCAAGCTGAATAATGTCTTGCATTACACTTACAGAGCATGTGAGCAGGATTATTGCTCTGACCTGTATTTTGTTGTAATACCTAGGATATAATAGGAAAAATTGGCACAGGGATAATTTAAGAGAATAAAAAGTACAATAATCTTTGTAGCTTGATGCAGTTTTAAAGAATCATTCTATTAACTATGTTAAAAAAATAAGCATGGACTTAGGGAGAATTTCTGCAAAACAATTCATTTTGTAACTAAAACTCTTTTAATTCAGTAATGTGGTGCCTTGGCGCTGAACATTATTCCAATTATTCAGCCGCTGAATTTCATGGAGTACAGTAATCCGAAAAACACCAAATCCTCTTTAATGAATTTTCTGCAGTGTCTGATGTACATTTAAAATATCAATTAAGCTGCAGTACAAACAGTGCCCTGTATAACAGAACAGTCACGGATTGAGGTTATATTAGTCAAGTAAAAATAACAAATAACTTTTCAGTTAGTTGTTCACATGGGGAAATTTAGGTTAAAATATAATGACAGGGACAACATAAATAAGTTAAAAGTGCAGAAATGATGAAAGGTGAAAAGAGTGAGTGAGCATTTGAGCTATGAGTAGTACAGGTAAAGACGCTATTAGAAATGAATGCTATTATTTATTTATTTATTTATTTATTTATTTATTTATTTATTTAGAATTTTATACCCCCACAAAAATAAATACTATATTGCATCATGTTGGGTGTAGTTGTGGGCAGTGCTATTTAATATGGCCTGCACTCCCATTATTCATGTTGTTGGCATGTGTTTTTCAGTCAACCCAAATTTTCCAAAAAGTTGGATCAAAATTTTTGTTGATTTGATCATGGTGAATTTCATAGGCCTTGTTCACTTTTCCGTGCCAGTGTCACGTCCATGAAAAAAAAGTGTACATGTTTCATCCGTGAAGCTGTCCGTGAAGGATCTCTGGTTGGTCTGTGTGTCAGTTTTTACCATCCATAGGCCATCCATAATTCACTGATGTTGCTCAGCTGAAAATTAATTTCCAAAGAATCTCCTATTAGTCTTCACTGAAAAAGGAATACAACACGGACACAACACAGATGTGTATCAGTGATTTTCACGGACCCATAGACTTCAATGGGCGTGCATGCCCCCGTGATTTTTTTACTGATCCACAGTCATTAAAAAATACTGAAAAAATACTGAAATGTGAACAGCCACATTTAAATCAATAGGTACTTGTGCTGTCCGCACTTTCTGTCAGTAAAAAATGGAAATATGAACAAAGCCTTAAAACGATATTAGCCATTTTTCAGATCAAAAGACAGGAAATATGAAGTGGAAGGAGATCACGTGACCCCAGGTAGTTTGCGTGTGTATAAACCAGCAGGCATTTGATACTAAATAGCGCTTGACCATCATAGCAGTTCACTGTTCTGCTCAGTAAAACTCACGTAAAAAGCATATTGCAGTTATATGGTCTTTTATGGATCACAACTGCATATAGAAAAGTTGTGATAAACTGTAAAGTTTTCTTTCACTACATATTCCAGCAGATTATACTATAAAATATTAGTGCTTCTGAAGTGTAGAGAAAACAGGTAGCAGATCAGCATCTGAAGTTGAATACAGGAAAAGCCAGCCTTCCATTCCCCAGAGCAGCTACAAACAAATGCATTTCCTTTTGCTCTGGGGAACCTGACAGCTGCTGTTATCCTCTCCTGTTAGACTTTTTTTTTTTTTTTTTGCAGCTTTTCTTTTAGTGTTAGCAACTGCCAGCATCCATTTACCTCAGTGCTTTTCTATAAGCAGTCTGAATCCACAACTACTTTATTTACAATGGCTATATACTGTATTAATATTCTTCAATGGAATCTGCCCATAACAGCCTCAGTGACATCCTTGTTTAGTCATACTGAGTGCAGAAATAAAGTGAAAAATATATTTTCTGTGTCGTAACCAAGCTGCATTCAGGGACATTTCCATCCATTCTTTTTTTATCATATTGTATCATATGTTGACTTATATCTGAATAGATAGATAGATAGATACAGTAGAATCACATTATTAGGACAACCAGAAAATATGCAGCCAATATAAACAGCAGTGACTCAATAATGCCCCAGTAAGTAGTGACAGGTATCTGGAACCATGCTGACTGCAGTGCATCTCACAACTGCCAGTACATGGATGAGGATCTATAGAGTGGAATATAGGTGGGCGATAGAGGATGATCTAGGTGGTCCCACAGACGCTAAACTGAGTGTGGGGGATTAGGGGACCAAGGTAGTAATTGAAATTCTTGGTCATGCTTTTCCAACCAATTTTGGACATTTCTATCTGTGACATGTTGCAGTGCCTTGCTTAAAGATCCTATCTGCCCCAGGGAAGATAATCATCATGTATGGGTGTATGTGATCTGCAAGGAAGGCTTGATATCCAAATCGGTAGAGTGCCTTTCACATGAATGACTGGGCCCAGAGAATACCACCAAAACATTGGGGATTTACAGAGAGAGGGAGCTCCTTCTATGGCCTCATCCAATTGCAGTGTGCCAATGACTGGTATGTCAACCCAAAGCTTTAAAAAGGCCACAGGGCCTGCCAGTTATAGAAGCAAATGAGGCCCAGCCCCACCAGAAAAAAGATTAGGGCTGTAAATGAAAAATCTTGGGCTAAAGCAACATTTTATTTGAAAATATGTATTTTTTTCATTTCCAAAGCCTTTTATAGGTGGTTTTCATTATGTAAGCCCTTCAAAGTTGCTTCATATCTGAATTGGTCCTTAAAAAAGTGGACTTTGGAAACTTTCATGAAAATTTGAAAAATTGGTTCTAAACATGCCCTAATAAACTAAAATTACATTTAAAAAATGAAAAGGGGGTCTGGTTCGGAAGGTAAAAAAAACCTTGAAGCCTTGAAGGGGTTTAAAACAGACCCAAGTCTCAACTTATATTTTTACATTTGTAGCAGTACAAAAATTACATCGTACTATAGTGTTATATAGATGTAGCAAGCACCAAAATCAGTTGGTTAGCGCGCAATCCCGACAGTGTAACTCAATATGCATTTTAACCTTTAGAATCTTTGCACACAATTAAACTAAGCCACTGAGATAAGCTAGTGTGATAACGAAACATCTATGACTTTAAAGCTGGCTACATCTGTACACTAGTGTTGAGCAAACCAATACCTTCCTAAACTTTGTCCATAATATGCACTCTGTACAGCATTATGATGTATGGGCTCCGCTGAGGCAGTCTTCTTATCGTCACCAGTAATGCAACGCTTGTTTAGTCTAGTGCCTGGGCCGAAACAGTTAGTTTCTGCGCATACATTAATGTTTCAAAATCCATATCTGAACTTGCGTATGTTAATGACCATGGAGCAAGCCACAAACCAAAGTTTGAATTTGGATTTTGAAACATTAATGTATGCAAGTCCAACTGTCATTAAGTAAAGCGTTTTGTCAGGGAGGTACAAAAATGCTGACCTTCAGGAATGCAAAATTTGACCAGCTTATGGGGGCCATTAGCAACAAACCCTTATTTATGATATTGAAGGACTCTATAATCACAGGTTACGTTCCACAGGATTGTTGCTTAGCAAATGTGGTGCCAGTATTCAAAAATGGGTTCAGAAACTGAGCCTGGAAAATATAGGCTGGTAATCCTAACATTTGTAGTGGGTAAACTAAGAGTTTTCTAAGAGATGCTATCTTGGAGTATCTCAATGAAAATAAGTATATAACACCATAGTATCATGAATTTATTAGGAGATGGATCCTGTCAAACTAATCTAATTAGTTTCTCTGAGGAGGTAAGTTCTAAACTACAATGGGGGGAGTCATCGGATGTCATATATCTTGACTTCTCAAAAACATTTGATATTGTCACATAAAAGGTTAGTACATAAAATGAGAATGTTTGGGCTGGGGGAAAATGTCTGCATGTGGGTAAGTAACTGGCTCAGTGGTAGAAAACAGAATGTGGTTATTAACGGTATGCACTCAGATTGGGTGGACTGTAGTACCCAGAATGATTATCATTTGTGTTACTTAGTTTAGAAAAAAGACAGCTGAGGGGAGATCTAATAACTACGTATGAATATATCAGGAGTCAGTAGAGAGAGCATATCCCATCATCTATTTATCCCCAGGACTGTGAGTGTGACAAGGGGACATCTTCTATGTCTAGAGGAAATAAGGTTTTTACACAAATATATACTGTATACACAAATATATATATATATATATATATATATATATATATATATATATATATTTTTTTTTTTTTTTCTGCATGACAACACAGATACTGATTATTCCTTAATGTTTTCTTTCTCTTTATTTTAAGGTCCAGAGGAACATTGCAAGTACAGAAGGCTCCGTTTACAAAGCTATCAAACCTGTTCATTGTTTCCAGCATTATCAGTTTAAAACCAACATCTGGACACAAGACGCTTTACACTAATGTATTCAATTAAGTATCATTAAAATGTAATAAGCTCTGGTTACAAAACAATAATGTATTCGCAAATGATGCTGCTAACTGCAGTTTTGCATTATCTCAAATGAAAATACTCCTTTTTGACATTGGTGTACAGATATATTTTCATTGCAAGGACTTTAATAACAAAATAAGTGGGTTTTCTTCCTTCTGGGAGATACATTTTGTATAATAATTTAAAATGCAGAAGGACCATGCACTTGGACCAGAAGACAGTACATTATTTCAAGAAGCTTTTTTTCACCGACTACACAAAATATTTCCTGTTAGTCATTGACAATTTGTTAGCGAAATGATGTGCTGTCTTATCTGATTTTGTTAAATTATTTTCTAAAATGCTTTGTTTATTTCCGTAATTTGACAAAAATGTCTACAATGCAATTGCTAAATTATACCATTAAACATTTACATTTTTAAACCTAATGGATGTTATTTTTTTATTTTTAAAGTTATAATGTATGAAGTACAAGGTTACCATATTTATTTAGGTCTTTAGATTATTTATGTTTAGATTTACATTTTTATTTAGATATTCTCAAACTTGATAAGTGTTACTTTCAGTTATCTTACATCTACGTATTCTTGTTTGCTGTGTTTCTTGTTTGCCCATTAGGCTGATTTAAGTTAAAGGGGTTGTCTCATTTCAGCAAATGGCATTTACAATGTAGACAAAGTTAATAATGTATTGTGATTGTCCATATTGGCAACTTTGTTGGATTGATTAATTTTTCCAGTGCATCTCAATAAATTAGAATATCATCAAAAATTTTTTTTCAGTAATTCAGTTCAAAAAGTGAAACACATATATTATATAGAGTCATTACAAACAGTGAACTTTTTCAATTGTTTATTTATGTTAATGTTGATTATTATGGCTTACAGACAAGGAAAACCCAAAAGTCATTATCTCAGAAAATTAGAATAATTAACCCAAAACACCTGCAAAGGCTTCCTAAGCCTTTCAAAAGGTCCCTTAGTCTGATTCAGTAGGCGACACAATCATGGGAAAGACTGCTGACTTGACAGATGTCCAGAAGGCTGTCATTGACACACTCCACAAGGAGGGTAAGCCATAAAAGGTCATTGCTAAAGAACCTGGCTGTTAACAGACTGTTTTTTCAAAGCATATTAATGAAAAGTTGAGGGGCAGGAAAAAGGGTGGTAGAAAAAGGTGCACAAGCAACAGGGAGAACCGCAGCCTTGATAGGATTGTTAAGAAAAGGCCTTTCCTAAATTTGGAGGGGATTCACAAGGAGTGGACTGCTGCTGGAGTCAGTGCCTCAAGAGCCACCACACACAGACTTATCCAGGACATGGGCTACAAGTGTCGCATTCCATGTGTCAAGCCACTTATGACCAATAGACAAGACCAGAAGGGTCTTACCTGGGCCAAGGAGAAAAAGAACTGGACTGTTGCTCAGTGGTCAAAGGTGTTGTTCTCAGATGAGAGTAAATTTTGCATTTCATTTGGAAATCAAGGTCCCAGAGTCTGGAGGAGGAGTGGAGAGGCACTCAATCCAAGCTGCTTGAGGTCTAGTGTGACGTTTCCACAATCAGTGATGGTTTGGGGAGCTATGTCATCTGCTGGTGTAGGTCCACTGTGTTTTATCAAGACCAAAGTAAGTGCAGCCGTCTACCAGGACATTTTAAAGCACTTCATGCTTCCCTCTGCCGACAAGCTTTTTTGGAGATGGAATTTTTATTTTCCAGCAGGACTTGGCACCTGTCCACGCTGCCAAATGTACCAATACCTGGTTTAATAACCACAGTATCACTGGGCTTGATTGGCCAGCAAACTCGCCTGACCTTAACCCCATAGAGAATCTATGGGGTATTGTCAAGAGGAAGATGAGAGACAAACCCAAACCAACAATGCAGACGACCTGAAGGCTGTTATCAAAGCAACCTGGGCTTCCATAACACCTCTGCAGTGCTGATCGCCTCCATGCCACGCCACATTCATGCAGTCATTCTTGCAAAAGGAGCCCCAACCAAGTATTGAGTGCATTTACTGTACATACTTTTCATTTGACCAACATTTATGTGTTTTAAAAAAAAATTACACTTGGTCTAATATAATATTCTAATTTTCTGAGATAATGACTTTTGGGTTTTTCTTGGCTGTAAGCCATAATCATCAACATTAACAGAAATATCAAATCACTTGGAAAAGGTCACTCTGTAATGACTCTATAAAATATATGTGTTTCACTTTTTAAAATGAATTACTGAATAAAACACAACTTTTTGATGATATTCTAATTTATTGAGATGCACTTGTATGCTGCTCATTTCCAGGGGCTCAACTACCTTGCAATCCAGAAGAGGTGGTCATGTTTGAACACTATAGAAAAAAAACCACCAGCCTCTCTGGCAGCCTTGGAACCGCGGTAGCATGCATGCACATCATCTCTCTTCCCAGCCACCTTTTATATCTGCTGCTAAAGTGAGACAAACCCTTTAAAGATGACAATACACATTATATGAACATCAACCAAACCTGACAGTTTGTCTGGACTAGCCAACCAGCTAATGTGCATTTAGGTGTCCTAAACTTTTCCCCAATGGTAGATGTGCCTTAAAAAATGTGAAATCAGTTATTCTTATGGAAGAAGCTTAGTCTCATCAACCCGCTGAGAACACATATTGTAGCTGCTCAGTTGAGTTGAGTTGTGTATACATTGGGGAGTTCAGTAAGAATAGCTGTCAGCCTAGTAAGCATTCTGCCTATGTGAGGAATGGAATTACAAGTTCCCACATTGCAGTTTATATTGACATGTGTAAAAGCTAATGAAAATGACCACTGATCCCCTGAATATATAATAGTATAACATACTTTATATCACAAATGTGTTGATTTAATGTTTTATAGTCTTGATTGTGAGGGCTTCTTTTGTCATCCATCTACCCATATATGAACTTTGTTAGTAGAAAGATCTACAGAAACCAAGTAGCTTGATGGATGCCAACCAAGTGTTGCTGGAGCAAGTTAATCGCTAGAAATAAAAACGCTGTGAAATTGCTGAAGACAAGAGGAAATAATTCTGACACATGAAGCATGTTTTCCAGAGTGGACACACATCTGAAACTGGAGTTAGAGATGAGGGAGTTTCCTAAAATTTGTTTCGGTCAGGCGAGGAAAGTTGATTCGGGTATGAATTGATTCTACTTGAATTGAAAGTTCTTTAAATGGGCTGTCTGGCCATTTTGTCTAATATGCTCATAGTAATTACCTATGGAGAGGAGATGCTTTACTTATTAATTTCCCTCCTTCGCTTCTCCAATGCTGACAGCTCATCGATGCCGCTATAAGCACATTTGTATTCTGCGGGCTGTTTCATCCACGACCCAACTGGATGTGACCACTTCTGTTCTGTTCAGCTAAATTTACCAAGTGTGATTAAATAAAATGCCTGGACAAACCCTTCAAATGGCTGGACAAAATGCTTAGCCTTTTTTTCTTTACAATAAAATAGCAAAAAACTGTATCACATATAGGTTTTTATTGGCATTTTGAAGTGTTTTGAATTTTTTTTTGCTACCCTTTACTGTAAATAAAACACCACCTCCAGATGCTACATTAAATTCTATGACAAAGATCAGCAACCTTTGGCACCCAAGCTACTCTTGACTTTTCTTGTAACTTATGTAGAAGTGAAAGGAGGATTGTGAGAGTTGTAGTTTTGGAAAAGCTGGAGTGCCAGAGGTTTCTGAAACCTGGTCTATGGGACATATTAACACAGCACACTTAACACTTTTTTTTAACTGGTATTTTTTCACCTTGGAGCTTGAATGATGTTTTTGAAAATTGCAGCATTTGCAGCATGCTCTGGGCCTGGCATTTTTTCCACTTTTTTTTTTGGCATTTTGGCACATACATCCATTGTTTTTTTTGTTCTTTTTATCCTGCTTAAGAAAATCCAAGTGTTAATGTGTGTTGCATATTATAATGCCATTTTTGCATGGGGCTTTTTGTGCCAATTTATTTTCCCATCACTACAGAATAAGTGAAAATTCAAGGGAGTTCATACTTTAATTAAAAAAAAGTAAGGCATACAAAAAGCACCATGAGAAAATGGCAAGTAGTAACACACAGTATATGGGCAAAAATTACTGAAAAATATTATACAATTATTGAATAATTAAGTTTTTTTTAGGTGTTTTAAGTTTTTTAGGTTTTTTTTTTGGCCCCAAAAAGGGCAAAATACAAATTTGCCAGGTGATTGCTAACGGGTGTTAGTAGTAATCTAACCCAATAAAGAGGAAACACATGAAAGAACACGAGTTTTCAGTGGCAGATTGTGTTGTCCAATAAAAAACCCAGAATAGGTCCAAAACTTCATCTCTGTGTGGACTCTATTCCTGGTTTTGGTTCACAATCATTGATGATTATCACTGATCAAATACTGAGCAAAACATTGATATATGAAAGCAGTCTTACAGATGATGGACATGCTGTATATTTTAAACTTTGAAATCTCATTGTCTTTTATGCTACTAATAATGATCAACGTTCATTAAAATCACAAGGGTTTTTTTTAAAATGTACTCTTGATGCATTTTGCCACATTTTTTCCTGCCATTTTGGTGATTTTTTTGGTATTTATTACCTCATGGACATTTGCCACAAAACATGTCCTTTTTACCATTAAAAACCCCTTTGAAGGGTTTCGAAGTTTTTGGACAAAAAAAGACAAAAAACACTCTTTTGTAGTGATGAAGGGTTTTTTTAAGGGACAGCACTGCTGCCAGTGAGGGAAGGATTCTCAGGGGACAATATTTATGGCAGTGGGGGGAGAGATTGTCAGGAGACAATATAGGTGCATATGTGGTAGGGGTTGTTGAGGGAAATTACTGTTGCCAGTGAAGGAGGGGTTGTCAGGGGATATTATTGCTGTCATTGTAGGAGTGGTTGCCAGGGGACAATAATGCTGCATGTTTTGTACTTCATGAGAGTATGGTATTGTTGGGGGGATATTTTTTATTAGGCACTGCTGTAAGGTATATGCTGCATATGGTGTTATTAAATTTTGCTGGGAGGTATCTGAAATGAACCACGTTCCATCAGCTAGAAAGAATTTTTTATGTATCCCATATATCCGGCGGAGTTTGAGACCTCTGATCTACATGTACAGTATAAAAGGTTTCTTCTAGGTTTTCTGCTCATTACTCAATCTATGGCAATAAAGTTTTGAGGAACTAGAAAAAAAAAGCAATGTGACACATTTAATGACAAAAAGAAAGCATTTAAATCACTAAAACAGGATGGTAGCAAGGAAGCATTGAAAAACTATAAGGAAAAAAAATAGAATATGTAAAATATAATGACAAATAAATGCAGCCAAACTAGAGACCAAAAGATTAATTGCCAAACAGAGTAAAGCTAAAATGATCTTCAAATATAAATAGTAAAAAGTATAAATCTGAAGGTGTCAGCCCTTTACAGATGATGAGAGGAAAGTTGCAGAGAGCGATGAGAAAGTAAAGCTGTTAAATATTTTTTTTTCTACACTGTATTCACTGAAGAAAATAAACTGTCAGATGAAATGCAGAATGTAAAAGTAAATTCCCCATTAAAAGTGCCCTGTCTGATCCAGGAAGAAGTACAGTGGCGTCTTAAAAAGATTAAAATAGATAAATCGCCAGGACCGGAGGGCATACACCCCTGTATCCTAAGAGAAGTAAGTAATGTCATAGCTAGACCCTTATTTCTGATATTTAAGGACTTTATACTGACAGGAAGAGTTCCACAGAAATGGTGCATAGCAAATGTGGTGCAATATTCAAAAGGGGTCAAAAACAAAGCCTATAAACTATTGGTCGGTAAGTTTAACATCTATGGTGGGTAAACTGTTTGAAGGTTTTCTAACAGATGCTACATACATCAATGAAAATAAGCGAATAATGTTGTATCAGCATGGCTTCATGAGGGATCAGTCATGTCAAACTAATTTAATCAGTTTCTATGAGGAGGTAAGTTCTGGACTTGACAGCGTGGGGATAGTCAGTGGATGTCAAATATCTTGACTTCTCCATAGCATTTGACACTGTGCAACATAAAAGGTTAGTATATAACATGAGAATGCTTGGACTGGGCGAAAATGTGTGTATGTGTGTATGATGACTCAGTGATAGAAATTAATGGTTCATGAGGGGGGCATGGCCAACCGCCGAGCTGTCAAGATGCGCCATAGCTGAGCTCCGGAGCTCACCGCTGAGAATCCTTGGCAATCGGCTATACCGTGACTTTTTTGATACCTGGCTTACACTTATTCCACCTGGTGACCAGGAGCAGGTCCTTTCCATCTACATATTACCGCAAGAGACGAAGTGGATCACCTCCAACTAGGCCGCATGGGAGTATCGCTGCCGGGACTGCGCCATCATTACCCGGTGCATAAAATCTCGCCTCCACTCACCTGGTAAAGTCTCCATAGGCTCCCAGTTTACCCTACTTGGGGTTCCCAGGTGAGGATTGACCAGCGACGGGCCCTAGGCGACCTCCCTCAACACCGAAGCGCCTTACCGCTCGTTTCTGGCTCTGCTGCGCCATCGCAGCCTACTCATCTGGCCACGCCCTCCCCTCCAAGAGGTTGCAGACTTGCCTACCCCTGCATCGTGTGGGACAGTACAAGTGTGGGTGAGCACTTCCTTCATATATTCAGGGCTGATAGCCCTAATTTTTACCGGTGACTGTTATCCAGTTACTGATCTATGAGAGCCCTGCTCTCCCCCATTATGTAATTATGTCACTGTGACTACCTGCTACGCCATAGGTTCCAATCACCTAAATCGTTCAAAGATACATTATTCCTTTAACACCACATCTAAATCTGAGCTCCACAATGGTCAAAATTGGAAACAGTAAAGACTCAAACAGAGCCCAGAAACCTGTCAACCCTAAAGGCGACATGGATAAATACATGAAAGGGAAACATGTAGCACCCGTAGCCCACAAACTGGTGACCCCCTCTAAGGACTTGTTGCCTATGCCACCGGTTGACACTGGGGATGACACAGATAGTGAGCTAGATTTCTCCTCGCAACAAGACTCTGCGCCCATCTTGCGCTCCTTTCTTCAAAAAGCACTGGAAAAAACATTAAGTAAGGCACTTGATCCTATCTCCAAAGACCTACAGGACATTAAACAAGATGTCAAACATATAGGTACCAGAGTTGAGCACTTGGAATCTACCCAAGCAGAGCTCTGCAACTACAGTAAAGCCGTCTCTGATAATCTTTCCACATGTCAAAACTTTCTAAATCTAGCCTTTGAAGCTCTAGAAGATCAAGAGAATAGAGGTCGAAGGAACAACTTGAGAATTAGAGGCCTCCCTGAATCTGTGACTAACGTTGACCTTCAGCCGACTGTATGGCAGATTTTCCAAAGTACTGTATACTGGGCAGCTCACACACAGAAGATATTATTATTATTATTGAAAGAATCCATAGAGCCCTGAGATGCAAGCCGAAAGACAATGAACCACCACGAGATGTGATCTGTCGCCTTCTTAACTATAGTGTTAAGGAAACTATTCTGCAAAACATCAGACTTTCAGACTCGATAACATGTAATTCCTCACAGATCCACACTTTTCAAGACCTCTCTCCCCAAACTCTCCAAAAAAGAAGGCTCCTGAAACCCTTAACAGACGTCCTACGTTCAAGAAACATCCTTTATGGCTGGAAGTTCCCCTTTGGTCTACTGTTCACCTACGAGGGGAAAAGACATCTGATAAGAACAATTCAGGACCTTCCATCTGTGTACTCTTCTCTGGAAATCCCTGACCTACAGATCCAGGACTGGGCCAGAGTCATGGAACTTACAGATCTCCATCTTATCCCACAGCCCATCCCTTGAGAGGAAGTCACTCACATCAGGAGCTCCAGGCAGAGAAGAAAATCTGGAAAACTGACGCCAAAAAGCATCATCTCCAGGGACACTTGATCAGCTTGTTCTGTTGCGCTATTCTGATACAATGTCATGTCCATTCTGAAGAAGTGTCTGATCATTCTTCCTCCTGGCCTCCCTATACCTATCTCATTCAGCCATTTTTCTGCCTTTCTTTCCTTCTTCTTTTCCTCCCTGTTCTCCAATTAGTGGTCTGCACGCTTGATCGTTCAATGTACTACCTGTACTATTTGGTATAATGGAACTGATAATTCCTCGTAAGTTGGAATCTAGGGCCATGCGTTCTTATGGCACTCTGTTATACATTCCTTGTTACGGGGCGACTTGATTGCCCACTTTATAAGGAATGGAAGTTAAATTTACTAGTTGAAACGCTCTGTTCTTTTTCATTATTGTGCAATGTTTTGTTCAACTCTAGAACAATGGCAAGTCTTTCCTCATGCTCTCTTATTTGGTTAATCTATGTTGTCTCCCCCCCCCCTCCTCTAAGCACAACATCAGCCCTGTCAGGCGTTGATCGTCATCACAGCGACTCGACCTACACCCGCATTTGGTATGATGGCACAACTTAAAGTTTCCACTTACAACGCGAGAGGTATGAACTCACCGTCCAAAAGAGGACAAATCATACACTTCCTGAAGAGGTCGAAAATTGACATTTGCCTTCTTCAGGAAACTCACTTCAAAAAGGGACATATCCCAACAATGAACTGCACTCACTTTTCTACGTGGTTTCACTTTGGTTCCAAAAATAAGGCTTCTAAGGGAGTTAGTATCGGAATTAGTAAAAACACCCCTTTTACTTTGTCTGATAAGTGTATTGATACTGACGGTAGATACATATTTTTAAAAGGGAAAATTGGGAACCACCCAGTCACAACAGCTAACATCTACACCCCCAACACTAATCAAATTACTTGGCTACTTTCCAAACTAAAAGATCTTCGCAATTTTGCTGAAGGCTCCATATTTCTAGGTGGAGACTTTAATGTTGCTTTTGAACCTCTGTTAGACACATCCTCTGGCAAATCAGCACTTTCATATAAAGCCTTAGCCAAACTTAAATCTTGCTTATGTTCCCTGCAGATCATTGATGTCTGGAGAATACTTAACCCCTCTGTCGAAGAGTATACTCATTTTTCAGCCCCACATCATTCTTACCAGCGCCTGGACTATATCTTTATTACAAAAACTCAAATACAAAACTGTTCCTCGATAACAATTGAGTCACAGGTCCTATCGGATCATTCAGTGGTCACTCTTCAATACTAAATACCTTCTGCCCCCATTAAAGCATTTAGATGGCGACTTAACGACTTGTTACTTTACCTCTCTCCAAATGTCATCAAAATTAAGCAGCTCTTAAATGACTATTTCCAGTTGAATGATAATGGGGAGGTCAGCACGCAGATCCTTTGGGAAGCACATAAGACATTTATAAGGGGCCTGTCACGCGAGGTCGGCGTCGTGCTCCCTCTGCACGACATCGCCAGATCTCTCCGCCCCCCTAGAGACGAGCAATAGGGAATTGAAGTGCTGGTCTTGTCAGCCAGCACTTCATGAGTTAATTCTCTGTTTGGGTTTAGCCATGTGGTGCTGATCACACCACATGGCTACTTTGCATATTGTTTGGACAGCTTGCTCCGCCTCAGGTCATGTGATGCTGGCCACATCACATGATCCTGGGTGGGCTATTTAAAGATGGCAACTGCCTCACTCAGATGCCTGTGATTAGTTTATACTTTTGATCAGTGCTTGTGCGACCTTGTGTTTTGGATTTGCTATTTGGACTCTGACTTTGGACTTGGACTTGGACCTCTCTTCTCTTGACCCCTGGTATTTACGCTATCTCCTGTGTTTGACCCGGCTTGCTGACTACTCTATCATTGTGTTTGTTCCGTCTGTGTTTTGTCTCTCCCTGTGTTCCCTTTCCCTCCCTCTGCACTTACCCAGTATAGGGAACGTCTTCGTGGTTGTCCGCGGCCGCCTAGGGCCGTTTGAGGCAAGTAGGTAGGGAAAGAAGGGGGGTTTCAAGTACAGGGCACACCTTCCCTTGTCTCCCCCGTGACAGAATCACAGGCCGTATCATATGGAGCAATTGCGGGTGCTCACGGACCAGGTTCAGGGTATGGCGCAGATGATCCAGGACCTGGCCGAGAGGCTCCTACATCAGGAGCAGCTACAACCTGCACTAGTAGCGGCTCCCTCCACATCTAACCCCATTGTGGAACCTCATGTTAAATTGCCGGATCGGTTTTTGGGGAACCGGAAAACTTTCCGTTCCTTTAAGGAGAGCGTAAAATTGTATTTTCGCTTACGTCCTCACTCCTCGGGTGCCGAGCAGCAGCGGGTAGGAATAATTATTTCCTTGCTGCAAGGTGATCCGCAGGAATGGGCCTTTTCTTTACCGCCTGACTCCCCAAGCTTGCAGTCTGTGGAAGCATTTTTTCAGGCCTTAGGCCTATTATATGAGGAGCCTGACTTGACTTCTGTAGCTGAGACTCAGCTCAGAGACATTCGGCAGGGTAACCGTCCAGTAGAGGATTACTGTGCTGAGTTTAGAAAGTGGTGTGTTTCCTCTGGATGGAATGACCCTGCTTTGAGAAGCCAGTTTAGGGTGGGGCTGTCTGACCATCTTAAGGACTTACTTGTCAGTTACCCTACTCCTGACACCCTAGAGGCGGCCATGACACTAGCCATTAAACTGGATCGTCGAGTGAGGGAGAGACGGAGGGAACGTTCAGATATTCCTCAGGGTGTCGTCCTGCCTGAATCCCCTCTTCTGAGTCCACCTTCTACCAGGGTCCCGGAGGAGTCCATACAGTGGGGAGGAACTTTGAGAGATCAGAGACGCTTGAATGGAACCTGTTTCTACTGCGGTGAGACGAACCACTGGCTCCAGCAATGCCCGAAACTTCTGCCCTCTAGAGAGCTTTCTGCCGGAAGTAAGGTAACCCCAGCGGTGGTAAGGAGGAAAGTATTATTACCTATCTCCATTGCGTACAACCAACTCAGGGGGTCCGGTAAGGCTTTTGTTGATTCTGGTTCTGCCATTAATTTTATTGATTTTGATTTTATACAATCTGTGGGGATTCCGCTAGTTCCTTTAAGGAAGGTGATTGAAATTATCGCACTGGATTCCACTCCATTGAATAATGGGAGAGTGGAGTTTTGTACTCCTGAGGTTGTATTAACTGTAGGAATTACCCATACCGAGACTTGTTCCTTCCTTGTATTAAAGGATTTACCTGCCGACCTTGTTTTAGGTCTGCCATGGTTACAGGACCACAACCCTGTGATCAACTGGTCGGTAGGTGAATTGGAAAAATGGGGAATGAATTGTGACAAATGTTGTAAATCAGTATTGCTGTTTGGAGGTACCACTGAGTCTCTTTCCTTGCCCAAGTATATCGGCGATTTTTCGGACGTTTTTTCCATGTCCGAGACTGAGTTCCTCCCTCCTCACCGGCAATATGATTGCGCCATCGACCTTATTGAGGGATCCAAATATCCCAAAGGTCGCATTTATAATCTCTCTACTCCTGAACGTCAGTCCATGAGGGATTATCTCAAGGAGAGTCTGGCCAAGGGTCACATCCGGCCTTCAGTTTCTCCCATGGGGGCAGGTTTTTTCTTTGTTGGTAAAAAGGATGGAGGATTGAGGCCCTGTATCGATTACAGGGAGCTCAATAAAATCACTGTTAAAAACAGATACCCGTTGCCCCTTATTCCTGACTTGCTGAATCAGGTCCAGGGGGCCTGTTGGTTCACCAAGCTGGATTTGAAGGGGGCATACAACCTAATCAGGATTCGTGAGGGGGACGAATGGAAAACTGCTTTTAATACCCCGGAAGGTCATTATGAGTACTTGGTAATGCCTTTTGGGTTAAGTAACGCTCCGGCAATTTTCCAAAACTTTGTCAATGACATTTTTAGACCATTTATTGGGAAATTTGTAATTGTCTATATTGATGACATCCTGATTTTTTCTGCAGACTGGAAAGTCACGTATCTCACACCAGGCAAGTGCTGGAGGTGTTGCGTGAAAACAAGTTGTTCGTTAAAGGGGAGAAGTGTACCTTTGGTGTTCAGGAAGTGGCCTTTTTGGGATACATTCTCACCCCTTTTTCTTTCAAAATGGACCCAGTTAAAGTACAGGCCATTGTGGATTGGGTGCGACCTTCCTCTTTGAAGGCGCTCCAGCGATTTCTGGGGTTTGCTAATTTTTATCGTAAATTTGTCAAAAATTTTTCTGTGGTAGCCAAACCCATTACGGATTTGACTCGCAAGGGGGCTGATCTGGTCAATTGGCCCCCTGCAGCTATTGAGGCCTTTGAAAGGTTAAAGCAGTGTTTTATGAATGCTCCTATGTTGGTCCAGCCTGATCAAAGTAAGCCTTTTGTAGTTGAGGTGGATGCGTCTGAGGATGGTGTGGGGGCTGTACTGTCCCAGGGGTCTTCCACCTTAACTAATCTTATGCCATGCGCCTTCTTCTCCCGCAAGTTCTCTCCTGCCGAGAGGAATTATGACATTGGTAATAGGGAGTTACTTGCAATCAAGTGGGCATTTGAGGAATGGCGTCATTTTTTAGAAGGGGCAGTTCACCGCATTACGGTCCTCACGGATCATAAGAATTTAATGTTTTTAGAATCGGCTAAGCGATTGAATCCTAGACAGGCGAGGTGGGCTTTATTCTTTACTCGTTTTGATTTTTGTGTTACCTTCAGACCCGGGAGCAAGAACGTTAAGGCCGATGCCTTATCCCGAAGTTTCAAGGCGTATCAGCCTCCTGACGTCCCTCCTGAGCCCATCCTGCCAGCTGATATCATCGTGGCCGCTACCTCATCTGACCTCGCTTCTGAAATCTCGGCAGGACAACATCTTGCTCCCATTGGTACCCCCAATGACAAATTGTTTGTGCCGGCTCATTTGCGATTGCAACTGCTGGGTGAGTGCCATAATTCTGTTTTGTGTGGACATCCTGGCATCAATGCCACCAAGGAGTTGGTCTCTAGGCAGTATTGGTGGCCGTCAATCTCCAGAGATGTTCAGGCTTTTGTAACTGCGTGTAACACTTGTGCCAGGTCCAAGAATACCAAGACACGACCTATGGGTGAGTTACATCCTTTACCCATACCTAGTAGACCTTGGTCACATCTGTCCATGGACTTTATCACGGACTTGCCGTGCTCTGAGGGTAAAACCGTGATATTTGTGGTGGTTGACAGATTCAGCAAAATGTGTCATTTTATTCCTTTGTGTAAATTACCCTCTGCAAAGGTCTTGGCGTCCGTGTTCATGGATAATATTGTCAAACTGCATGGTGTTCCTGAGAATATCGTTTCTGATAGGGGAGTACAGTTTGTGTCTAGGTTCTGGAGGGCGTTCTGTAATAAGATTGGTATCTCTTTGTCCTTTTCATCAGCCTTTCATCCGGAGACCAATGGTCAGACTGAACGTCTTAACCAATCCGTTGAGCAATATCTCAGATGTTATGTTTCTGATAACCAACATGTGTGGGCCAGATTCCTGTCTCTGGCTGAATTTGCAATTAATAATCGTGTTAATTCATCCTCTGGGATGTCGCCGTTTTTCTGCAATATGGGTTTTCATCCACGCTTTGGCTCCTGTTCCCCATCTGCGTCGGTTGTCCCAGAGGTCAATGATTTTTCTCAAGAACTGTGCACAGTTTGGGCACAGGTTCAGTCGAACCTGGAAAAGGCCCAAGGAGTTCAAAAAGCTAAGGCTGATAGAAAACGTTCTAAGGGTGTGAATTTTAAGGTTGGGGATAAGGTATGGTTATCGACTAAAAATCTCAACATGAGGGTACCATCCTACAAGTTTGCACCTCGCTTCATTGGTCCTTACAGGATCACCAAGGTGATCAATCCGGTTTCTTTTAGGTTATGTTTACCCGACTCCCTTCGTGTTCATAATGTTTTTCATGTGTCTTTGCTCAAACGTTATGTTGCTCCCGTTGGTCCTGAGGAACAGTCTCCTCCTCCGGTTGAGGTAGCAGGACAAATGGAGCATGAGATTGCCAGAATTGTGGATGTGAGAAGGGTCCGGAATTCCTTCCAGTACCTCGTACATTGGAAGGGGTTCGGTCCTGAGGACAGGTCTTGGGTACCGTTGACCAGGATGCATGCAGACTCGCTCATCCAAAAGTTCCATCTGCAGCATCCCGATAAGCCTGCTCCCGCTGGTAAGGGTCCGGTGGCCCCTCGTGAAGGGGGGGGTACTGTCACGCGAGGTCGGCGTCGTGCTCCCTCTGCACGACATCGCCAGACCTCTCCGCCCCCCTAGAGACGAGCAATAGGGAATTGAAGTGCTGGTCTTGTCAGCCAGCACTTCATGAGTTAATTCTCTGTTTGGGTTTAGCCATGTGGTGCTGATCACACCACATGGCTACTTTGCATATTGTTTGGACAGCTTGCTCCGCCTCAGGTCATGTGATGCTGGCCACATCACATGATCCTGGGTGGGCTATTTAAAGATGGCAACTGCCTCACTCAGATGCCTGTGATTAGTTTATACTTTTGATCAGTGCTTGTGCGACCTTGTGTTTTGGATTTGCTATTTGGACTCTGACTTTGGACTTGGACTTGGACCTCTCTTCTCTTGACCCCTGGTATTTACGCTATCTCCTGTGTTTGACCCGGCTTGCTGACTACTCTATCATTGTGTTTGTTCCGTCTGTGTTTTGTCTCTCCCTGTGTTCCCTTTCCCTCCCTCTGCACTTACCCAGTATAGGGAACGTCTTCGTGGTTGTCCGCGGCCGCCTAGGGCCGTTTGAGGCAAGTAGGTAGGGAAAGAAGGGGGGTTTCAAGTACAGGGCACACCTTCCCTTGTCTCCCCCGTGACAGGGCCACTTTATCTCCTTAGTTGCATATACACGGAAGCTTAAAGATAAAACTGTTTCAGACCTACTACAGAAGATTTCTCAATTGGAGAGGCTTCATAAAACATCTCTCGCCTCAGCGCATCTTGCTGAACTCACAGATTTGCGCACTGAACTTAGGAATGTACTGAACCTTCATTCTGCCAAGTCATACCTATATGCTAAATACAAACATTATGCACACGGAAATAAACCTACCAGGTTTATGCTTGCGCAGATCAAAAATAGAAAGAATAATTCCTACATCACAAGACTGAAAAGTAAAAATGGGTCTAATCTTTATAAAACTGTAGACATAGCCAGTGAATTTATAGTAATCTATATAACCTCCACCCTACCGTAGATTCCCTTTCACGACAAGCTACACAGACAAATATTGATGCATTTTTACATTCATATCCCTCAAACATTCTTTTGTAGTGTCCGCCAAATATTCTCCAAATTTATTTGGAATAATAGCAAACCACGTATTAAATACTCAATTTTACAATATCCTCATACACATAGAGGCATTGACCTACCTGACCCTGCAACTTTCAGTAAAGCTGTGCACCTAATTAGGCTCATAGATTGGTACAGGAATCCCCCTCATAAGCAATGGGTATCTCTGGAGCATTTTATATTAAAAGTTCCTCTGAGACACCTCATTTTTCATGATTTTCAGCAAACACAGACGATTAAACCACAAAACCCCCTGACCTCCGAGACATGGAGAATATGGTCTTTGGATCAAGTCAGACAAAAATGTATGCCTTTCCCTTCTCTCCTCATGCAAATCAGAGACGCTCTCCTAGAATTAGATAATCAAGTGAACAATAGCATCCCAGCTTCAATTTGCAACAGCCAAACCTCCTTAGACTCATTAATACTGTAGGTAAAGACACAGGGACATACAAACTCAACTTAACTGTCCTAACATTCCAATTTTACTGTATAACAAACTGAACACAGTCTTTTTTTCAAAATAATTAAAAACTCAGATCTCACCAGGTCTCTGACGGAGTTTGAATCATTACTAGTGCAAGTGAAACCACCCAGGAAAGTTACTGCTCTTCTTAACAAAGTGCTCTTAAGCCCAAAACTAGACAATATATATCCCTTCCTCCAAGCGTGGGAAAAAGATTTAGGGAAACAATTCACCACAGATGAAAGGAAAGCATTGTTTATCACCCCTAAACTTGCTTCTAAATGCATTCGTATGCAGGAGTCCTGCTATAAACTCCTAACAAGATGGCATTTAACTTCTTCTAAACTACATAAATATAACCCCTCTTATCACCCCGGTTGTTGGAGATGTGGCTCTTCCCCGGCACTTACTTCTATCTCTGGTGGACTTGCCCCGCTATCACTTCATACTGGACAGCAGTAATGCAGTGTATCAACAAAATACTGGGGCTTTCCCTCCCTACCACTCCGGAATTCTGTCTACTCCATTTGGCTCCTAATAAAATAAGCAAACACCTAGATCAGCTTCCCAGACGTCTGCTAGCAGCTGCTAGGATATTGGTGCCCACTTTCTGGAAGGCAACTACGCCTCCGACTTTGGCCCAATGGGTTGACAGAGTAGATGAGATATACAGATTGGAGGAATTAGCTAAATGGGACGCGAAGAGCCACACCTCTTTCAAGAAAATCTGGTCCCCTTGGGCTTGTTACAGGAACTTTACAATGACGTAACATATACTTGCTACGCACCTTCTATGAAATATCTCTGTAGGTGATTACTCTACCTCTTGCATTGTACCGTCATCCGTGTTTAACAGTCACAGACCTTGCCGATGTGCATAATGATGCCAAATTGATTCTTTATCCAGATGTCAGCCCTGAATTGACCGCTCTTACATACCTTCATTCCCACCCCAGCTTCCCTTCTTCTCCCCACCCTCTCCCCCATTATGTTAATTGTTAATTGCATATAATGTCTTTATCCTATTTGGGATTACTATAATCTGCCTTAAAGGGGTTGTCCCACAAAAAATATTCTACAGTTTTCAAACCAGCACCTGGATCTGAATACTTTTGTAATTGCATGTCATTAAAAATTTTGTATAGCTACTGAGTTATTCAATAAAATGTATCTGTATAGGACCACTTAATTTCTTATTTCTTTGACCTATTCACTGAGCAGGCCGCACATGCTCAGTTTCAAATTTTAACTGTCTCCTGAGCTGTGATAGGGAGAGCTGAGACACGCCTCCTGAGCTGCAGCAGAAAAGACACTCCCCTTGAGCTGTTATCTTGATATAAATCTAGCAGAGCAATGAATGGGGAGATCTCTGGATCCATATGAGGTACAGGGCTGGTTCTAGCTTTGTTAGGAAGAGGTTGTCATGTACTATATGATGTCTGGTTTTCATTTTTTACATTATTCGTGGGAGAACCCCTTTAACATTCGGTTGATGGTCTTGGTTACTGAGGTTGTCTTTAGAACATTTATTTCTTTGCATTATCCTATGTCTCTAGATTGTCATTTATACTTATATGACTATGTTATATGCCTGATTATATATTAGTGTATTTAAAAAAAAACCTTTAATAAAAAGAATTTAAAAAGAAATTAATGTTTCACACTCAGATTGGGTCACTGTCTTGTAGAAGGCTTGCACAGTAAAATATCATTTTTTTGCAGATGACACTAAACTGTATAAAGTAATTTACATGGAAGAGGACAGTACACTACTACAGGTGTATCTGGCTATGATAGAGGCTTGAGAATAGAAGTGGCAGTTGAGGTTTAACACTGACAAATGTAAGGTTATGCACACAGGAAGGAATAATGCAAGCTACCCGTACATACTCAATGGTAAAACACTGGGTAGCACTGACATGGAAAAGGAATTTTAGTGGACAGCAAGGTAAACTGTAGAAACCAGTGTCAGGCAGCTTCTGTCAAGGCCACTAAAGATATGGTTTGCATCAAAAGGGGCATAGATGCGCACAATGAGAACATAGTCCTGCAACTTTACAAATCACTAGTCAGACCACACATGGAGTACTGTGTACAGTTCTGGGCTCATGTGTACAAGGGAGACATAGCAGAGCTGGAAAAGGGTTCAGAAAAGGGAAACTAAAGTAATAACTGGAATGGGTGGACTACAGTACCCAGAAAGATTATCAAAATTAGGGTTATTCCATTTAGAAAAAAGATGATTGAGGTGAGATCTAATAACTATAAGGTGTCTACTAGAGATGAGCGAACGTGCTCATAACGAGCACTGTAGCGCTCGGCTCCCCTGCGCTCACATGGGCGCAGGCATCCGGATCCGTCCTCCTCACCCGACGGATCCGGATGCCTGCGCCCATGCGAGCACAGGGGAGCCAAGCGCTACAGTGCTCGTTACGAGCATGTTCTCTAGTGTCTACACAAACATAGAAGATAATTCTTTACTGTAAGAGCAGTGAGACTATGGAATTCTCTGCCTGAGGAGGTGTTGAACTGACTAAAAGTGTTCAAGAGGGGCCTGGATGTATTTCTGGAGTGTAATAATATTGCAGATCATAGTTATTAGATTTCTGGAGAGGTCGTTGATCCAGGGAGTTATTCTGATTCATTGAGTAAAATTGGCTTCTTCCTCATACGATTCTAAATCACAGGATTTTGAATCAACTAATCACTATGCATACATTTATCTAAGGCCATGATCTAGTTGTATTCAGGACTATCGATATACTGTAACAAGGGGACATTTTGCTAGAGGAAATTTCTACACCAATTTAGAAGAAGATTTTTTGTATAAATTATAGATTCTGGTGCACAGACCTCCTGCAATAAACAACATTTTTGAGAGGCATGACTCTTAATAAATTTGGTACACATTATACTAGGAGACTATGCTGAGACCATCTTTGCCAGTCATAGTAAATTTACCCATAATTTACTAAAGTGATTTACTAATGATTGAAGTTTCACATGCCAGTTTCTCCAACCAATTTTTTAAGAGGCATAGCTAGGAGTACATGTTGTTAAATTACAAATAAATAAAGCTGGCCAATTATTATTTGACCATTAAGGATTTGTCAGACCAAGAAGAGCTTTTTTTCACATAAAGTAGGAAAAAAGCATTACCAGGAAGTCAAGTAGAATGGTGAAGCAAATAAGCCAGAAAATAAGTAGCTTCTCCACCTACTTATAAAAATCAATACAAATGGAAACCTGGAACATACTTGCGTGAAGATAAGACAGGATTTTTAATATAAAAATGTAGCAGTTTTATTGTACTCTATGATGCATACTTTGAACTAATGTAATTAAAATATCTTAAAATACCAATTATATTTAGAGATGAGCAAATTTTTCAAAAATTCGATTCGGTTGGTTTGCCGAATTTTCCGAAAAGTTTCGATCCAAATAAATTTGTTAAAAATTTGTTAAAAAAGGACTACTTATGGGCTGCAGAGAGCCTGTATAGTGGTGTAGAACACTGTGCCTTGCAGTAACACGCATAGGGATTCTGCTGTGGTAGTGAAACAATACTGTGAGCCAGTATGACACGCAGATAACAGGCGTCGCTCTTAGAATTGCTGCACACTTTACATATTTGGGCAGTTATGGGGCCAAAACTCACCAAATAACTGAATTCTGAACTCAGCCTTACAGGTCAATGTTAGCGTCAGCTATAAAGAACCGTGCAGAGGCCCATGATCCTACTAGAGCACCAAAGAATGCACTCCTTTTACACCAATTCACTGATTCCACATAGATTTCTTACAGAACATGTTCTAATACACACTTAAACTAACAGAGCCCCCCCCAGACAGTGTAAAGATGGCAGTGACAGCTGCATCAGGAGACCACAGAATGGCACGACGATAGCGTGGAAGTGGCAGCAGCAGTAGCAGCATCAGGAGACCACAGAGTGGCACAACGACAGGTTGACAAGATTGAAAACGTCAATCAGTAAAATTTCGCAGTCACAGACAGGCCCAATGCAAAGACTGCAAATGACAGTAGTGAAGAATAATGAAGTCACACAGTGGCACAACGACAGAGTGGCCCGACAAGAATGAAAAAGTCAGTCAGCAGAATTTTGCAGTCACAGACAGGTCCAATGCAAAGACTGCAAATGACAGTCGTGCACAATTATGAAGTCACAGAGCGCCACGACGACAGTGTAGAGGAGGCAGTGGCAGCAGCTGTAGCATCAGGAGACCACAGAGCAGCGCGATGACAGTATATAGGAGGCAGTGGCAGCAGCTGTAGCATCAGGGGACCACAGAGCGGCACAACGACAGTATATAGGAGGTAGTGGGAGTAGCTGAAGCATTATGAGGCCACACAGTGGCACAACGACAGGGTGGGCAAGTGGCAGCAACCGCAGTAGCAGAATTATGAGATCAGGCCGGAGTGGCACGACGAGGTTATGAGGCCAGAGTGGCATGACGACAGAGATGGGAAGGGAAAATTTCTCATCACCACTAATGTCTGTGCCCGAGGAATTGATGTAGACCAAGTGTCAACCATTGTCAAGTTTGGAGAATACATAAAATACAACCGCACACTGCTGCCAGATAAAGCACAAAATGCCATAATGATATAGAGTATTCCAAAGCTCATGCTATGCTTGTTTGATAAATAGAGACTCTTGGCAAATATATTTTGTACAAAATTATCTGAGCCCATTCACCGGATCGTCAAGGTGGTCTCTGCAGAATGGGAACCTAACACTATGTCCTACCTGTTGCCAGACTTGGCTTCCATATAATCAGGGGGTGTTTTGTTCCACATGCACGTAATGTCCACTTGCCTTTTGCCATTTCTGGTGCTTCAAAGGCCTCCCCTAGTTCAGGAGTGCAGACACTAACATGCATGCCGAATCACTCGGCTTTATAGTTGCACTGATTAAAAACAACCTGTGGGGCAAATGGGCTGGTCAGGAGTGCATGACTAAATGGAGTAGCCACACCTCCAGTACAAACTTGCAAAGGAAAAAAAGAGAAAATTTCAGTCAGCACATCCCAGAGTGCAGCTGCTGGTTGCTATGGCTAAATACATGTCAAAGGAGAATACATAAAATACAACCGCACACTGCTGCCAGATAAAGCACAAAATGCCATAATGATATAGAGTATTCCAAAGCTCATGCTATGCTTGTTTGATAAATAGAGACTCTTGGCAAATATATTTTGTACAAAATTATCTGAGCCCATTCACCGGATCGTCAAGGTGGTCTCTGCACAGTGTGCAAGTGGCAGCAGTACTATTAGAATTTTAAGCCACAGAGTGGCACAATGACAGACCGTGGAAGTGGCGCCAGCAGCAGTAGAATTTTATGGCCACAGAGTGGCACAATGACAGAGTGTGGAAGTGGCAGCAGGAGTAGAATTTTGAGGCCAGGGTGGTACGACGACAGAGATAGGAAGGTAAAAGTTCTCATGGCCATTAATGTTTGTGTCAGAGGAATTGACGTAGAACAAGTGTCAACCATTGTCAACTTGACCTGCCTGAGACTGTAAAAGGTCTGACAGAGTGGTATGTCGACAGTGTAGAGGAGGCAGTGGTAGTAGCTGTAGTATTATGAGGCCACGGAGTGGCACAATGACAGACCGTGGAAGTGGCGGTAGCAGCAGTAGAATTTTGAGGCCACAGAGTGGCACAATGACAGAGTGTGGAAGTGGCAGCAGCAGTAAAATTTTGAGGCCAGAGTGGTACGACAACAGAGATGGGAAGGGAAAATTTCTCATCACCACTAATCTCTGTGCCAGAGGAATTGACGTAGAGCAAGTGTCAACCGTCGTCAACTTGACCTGCCTGAGACTGTAGAAGTTCTGACAGAGTGGCATGACGATAGTGTAGAGGAGGTAGCTGTAGCATTATGTGGCCACACAGTGGCACAATGACAGAGTGTGGAAGTAGCAGCAACCATTGTAGCAGAATTAGGAAGTCACAGAGTGGCCCAACAAGATTGAAAGTGTCAGTAAGTACAATTTCCGAGCCACAGGCCCACTAAGCAAATATCACATGTCAGTAAGTATAATTTCCGTGTCACCAAAATCTCAAATGTCTGTAAGTTTAATTTCCAAGTCAGAGGCCCTCCAAGCAAATATCAAATGTCTGTAAGTACAATTTCCGAGTCACAGGCCCAGTTAGCAAATATCACGTCTGTAAGTTTAACTTCCGAGTCACAGGCCCAGTGAGCAAATATCACATGTCTGTAAGTTTAATTTCTGAGTCACAGTCCCAGTGAGCAAATATCACATGTCAGTAAGTACAATTTCCGTGTCACCAAAATCTCAAATGTCTGTAAGTTTAATTTCCGAGTCACAGGCCCACTGAGCAAATATCAGATGTCTGTAAGTACAATTTCTGAGTCACAGGCCCAGTGAGCAAATATCAAATGTCAGTAAGTACAATTTCCGAGTCCCAGGCCCAGTGAACAAATATCACATGTCAGTAAGTACAATTTCCATGTCACCAAAATCTCAAATGTCTGTAAGTACAATTTCGAAGTCACAGGACCACCGAGCAAATATCACATGTCAGTAAGTACAATTTCGAGGCAACAGATTAGTACGACAACATTATGGCGGCAGTAGTAGTAGCAGCAACAGCAGCAGACTACAAAATGGTACGATGACATTATGGAGGCAGTAGCTGCATCAGCAGACTATAGAGTGGCACGACGACAGCAATAACACTACCCACTGCTGACGATGGTAGGTGTAAGAAGGAGCATCAGATGTGTGGCATCAGGCAGGTGGCAGCATCAGAGTATTTGGTGAGGCAGGTAGCCAGAAGAAACAGTAAAAAAACAGCATGAATGATCTAATCTGACGCATCAGGCGTTGGAGATTGGAAATCCTGGCTCATCCACGCCTGATTCATCTTGACGAAGGTGAGTCTCCCCACATTTTGGGTGGACAGGCGAGTTCTCCTTGGTGTAACTATGGCCCCCGCTGCACTAAGCACCCGCTCTGATGCCACACTACTGGCCGGGCAGGACAGCTTTTCCAGAGCAATCTCGGCCAATGGCGGCTACAAATCTAGTTTGGCTGCCCAGTAGTCCAGCGGATCCTCTATGATGGGTGGCAGGGTGCTGTCCAAGTATGCCACCACCTGCTGTTTCAGGTCCTCTTCCAGGTCTAGCTGATGCTGCTGGTGAGTAGTTTCTTCACTATGCGGGTGAAGAAAGCTGCTCATCAGCGACTCTAGACTCAGGCTGCTGCTGATGGAGCTGGTACTGCTACTGCCACCCCTACCCCCCCAGCAGCCATGGCAGTGGAACGTGAGCACAGAGGGCCCCCCCTCTCAGACCTGCGAGAGGAAGGACGATGGCGCAGATAGGCAGCGGCCAACTGACTACATAGGATGTCTCTATAGTAGTTCAGTTTGTCCTCCATCTCAGCGGGTATAAAAAAGGACAGGTAGCAAGGGTCTAATAGGGTGGAGAGCCAGAAGTCATCCCTCTGCCGAATGGTGACAATTCGGCTGTCAATACGTAAGCAAGCAAGCATGCATCGGGCCATTTGCGCAAGTGACTCGAAGGGACTCCCTGCCTCCATCTGCACTGCATACTACCTCGGTGTGTCTGGGTCCTCTGCCTCCTCTTCCTCATCACCCTGTAGCTCCACTGGCTGCTCCTGCTCCTCCTGCTCCTCCTCTCCTGTCACCTGGGGAGAGAAACTAACCGTTTCTCTAGGCATTCGTTGTGCTCCAATGCCCTTCTCCTCCTCCAGTTCAGCCCCTGGGCTCATGTGGCTGTGATATGTAGTCGCCACATCTCCTGTGCCCTGACCAGCCAGATTTAATAGCATCTTTTCCAGGATATGAATGAGTGTCCTGGCGACTGACAAATAAACTGGCCTCCTCAAAGGGCACGAGCAACCGGCAGGTGTCACGCATGAGCTGCCACTGGCTGACATCGAAGTTACACAGGGGAGCACCTCTGTCATCTCTGTGTGAGTCCGTTCGCCCAGGCAAACGAGGTGTAGAACCGCGTGACACCACCGTGCCCTGCACATGTGGTATGCTGGTGGGGCACTGTGAATTGTCCCTGCAGTGGAGGCTGAGGACACGGTGGAGGGTGAGGAGGCAGACATTGTCGCAGGAGCGACGGCATGAGAACGTTGAGGCGGAAGCGGCATGGCCTGGCTAAGGAACCACATTTACCCAGTGGACCGTAAAGGACATATACTGTCCCTGACTGTAATTAGAGCTCCACATGTCCGCGCTGCCGTGAACTTTGGCAGACACCGACAGGCTCAAAGACTGACCCACCTTCTGTTCTACATATTTATGCAGGGCTGGTACTGTCTGTTTGGCAAAGAACTGACGGCTTGGAACTATCCACCTCGGCTTGGCACAAGCCATCAGTTCTCAGGTTTACATATAAGGTCTTGTCAGTGGATAATGTAAGCTTAAGATTACACAATGCCCTACTACAAAGTGGAATGTTTGTATTCTGTTATTAATAATATTCTGAGATGTTGCTTAACTTTACTGTAATTCTTGTTTTACAATAAAAAGAGAATACATTAATCACCTTGCCTTACAAAATGTGTAATACCAAGCGATCAAAAAGGCTATGTACCCCAAAATGGTACCAATCAAACAGTCATCTCATCCCGCAAAAAATGAGCTGCTACCTAAGACAATCGCCAGAAAAATTTTAAAAATAGGGCTCTCCGAAAATGGCAACACGAAAACAAGATTTTATGCTATTCAAAAATGCTTTCAGGTCTCATTTGCACTTCGTTTTTCACTGACGTGTGCAGTCTGCAATTTCTGCAGACAGCACAAGTATCTGTTGATTTAAATGTGTCTGTTCACATTTCTGGATATTTTTTACTGACCATGGGTCAGTAAAAAAATCATGGGGACATGCACTACTTTGATCCGTGATGCGGACCAAGCACGCCCATTGAAGTCTATGGGTTCGTGAAAATCACTGTGTTGCGTCCGTTTTTCACTGAAGATTAATAGGAGATTCTTTGGAAATTAATTTTCTGATGAGCAACGTCAGTGAATTACGGATGACACACGGATGGTACACACGGACACACGGACCACTCACGGATCCTTCACGGACATCTTCACGGATAAAACACGTACGTTTTTTTTCATGGACGTGACACTGACAGGTATTGCCACATTCGTAACAACTGATTATATAAAAATATCATGATATACTAAATAAATAAAAACTATGCCAGAACAGTCATTTTTTTGTCACCTCGCCTTACAAAATGATTAATGCATAATATCGAGTGATCAAAAATTCAAGTGAATGGGTCCTGACTCCGCATACAGTGGTCCTACGGTCGCCGGTCTATAGCACAGTCCTTATAAAGTTTTATGGGTTTTGATTTTACAGCTTCCTTATGAGGTAAAACTGACCTGTTCCCTTCATTCTCCAAGTCAGTACAATTATGGCAAACTCTGACTGCCCTCTAAGAAATCCTCGGGGAGGCTGTCCTCTATAACCGCCGGATTATAAGGTGGGCTTCGGTGGCTTTTTTTTTTAGAAATTGCAGAAGGGACACCACTAGGAGGGAGCACTGAAGCCCGAGAGGTGGCAGAAAATGAAGGGGTTTGCTTGACTGGAATGGTGAAGCAGGACGAGTCTGACCCCTGGCTACATATGGACACTGTATCAGCAGATGACAGCAGATCATCCGGCTGAGACTGAGATGAGAGTGCCATCCATTCCACTACCTCATCCACTTTCTCCTCCACTACAATTTTGCGCCTCGGTGGGTTAGCCTGGTGGAACAACGGCCAAGTATTGCGAATACTACTAGTAGATGCTCCGGCTACAGGTCCTTTGGCACTGCTGCCCTGTGCCACCTTCTCCTTTTTTTTAAAGCTCAAAGTCTGGCTGGAACTGGACCCCTTTTGCTTATCCATTCCAGACATTTTTCAATTCACTCTGTGTCCCTGTATCTCACTGTCTCTCCCTGTCTCTCCCTATCACTCCCTGTTCCTCTCTCCCTGCTTGATTAAATACTAGCCCTGAACTGGCCCTGCAATTGCCCTGCAGTATCCCTGATATGTGTAATATGGATTCCCAGAGCTATTATATAAAATTTTCACAAAACAGGTCTCAGAACTTCACACACAGTGCTTCTGCTCGTCTCAGCAGTCGCAGCAGAAGTGATGCATCACTGGCTTACCAAGCCTGAGCCAATCAGAGCAAGCCCTGCCCACTAGGTCAGGTGACCACTTTCTTCCCGGGCTTTTGCGCACGATAAACGACCCATCAGTAAAAGTTCACTAATGAATTGAATTCGTACGCAACAGCGTATACAGTAACTTACAGTCATATGAAAAATTTGGGCACCCTTATTAATCTTAATCATTTTTAGTTATAAAAATTTGAGTTTTTGCAACAGCTATTTCAGTTTGATATATCTAATAACTGATGGACACAGTAATATTTCAGGATTGAAATGAGGTTTATTGTACTAACAGAAAATGTGCAATATGCATTTAAACAAAATTTGACAGGTGCAAAAGTATGGGTACCCTTATCATTTTCTTGATTTGAATACTCCTAACTTCTTTTTACTGACTTACTGAAGCACTAAATTGGTAACCTCATTGAGCCTTGAACTTCAAAGCCAGGTGTATCCAATCATGAGAAAAGGTATTTAAGTTGGAGACTTGCAAGTTGTTCTCCTATTTGAATCTCCTCTGAAGAGTGGCATCATGGGCTCCTCAAAACAACTCTCAAATGATCTGAAAACAAAGATTGTTCAACATAGTTGTTCAGGGGAAGGATACAAAAAGTTGTCTCAGAGATTTAACCTGTCAGTTTCCACTGTGAGGAACATAGTAAGGAAATGGAAGACCACAGGGACAGTTCTGGTTAAGCCCAGAAGTGGCAAGCCAAGAAAAATATCAGAAAGGCAGAGAAGAAGAATGGTGAGAACAGTCAAGCACAATCCACAGACCACCTCCAAAGACCTGCAGCATCATCTTGCTGCAGATGGTGTCACTGTGCATCGATCAACAATACAGCGCACTTTACACAAGGAGAAGCTGTATGGGAGAGTGATGCGAAAGAAGCCTTTTCTGAAGGCACGCCACAAACAGAGTCGCCTGATGTATGCAAAAGCACATTTGGACAAGCCAGTTTCATTTTGGAAGAAGGTCCTGTGGACTGATGAAACAAAGATTGAGTTGTTTGGTCATACAAAAAGGCGTTATGCATGGCGGCAAAAAAACACAGCATTCCAAGAAAAACACTTGCTGACCACTGTAAAATTTGGTGGAGGTTCCATCATGCTTTGGGGCTATGTGGCCAATGCCGGCACCGGGAATCTTGTTAAAGTTGAGGGTCGCATGGATTCCACTCAGTATCAGCAGATTCTTGAGAATAATGTTCAAGAATCAGTGACAAAGTTGAAGTTACGCCGGGGATGGATATTTCAGCAAGACAATGATCCAAAACACCGCTCCAAATCTACTCAGGCATTCATGCAGAGGAACAATTACAATGTTCTGGAATGGCCATCCCAGTCCCCAGACCTGAATATCATTGAACATCTGTGGGATGATTTGAAGTGGGCTGTCCATGCTCGGCGACCATCAAACTTAACTGAACTGGAATTGTTTTGTAAAGAGGAGTGGTCAAAAATACCTTCATCCAGGATCCAGGAACTCATTAAAAGCTACAGGAAGCGACTAGAGGCTGTTATTTTTGCAAAAGGAGGATCTACTAAATATTAATGTCACTTTTTTGTTGAGGTGCACATACTTTTGCACCTGTCAAATTTTGTTTAAATGCATATTGCACATTTTCTGTTAGTACAAAAAACCTCATTTCAATCCTGAAATATTACTGTGTCCATCAGTTATTAGATATATCAAATGCCCAAACTTTTTCATATGACTGTATATGCAGCAATAGCGTATAATTTATAGGACAAACTACATAGCGAATGCGTACAAAGCCGAAGCGAGTCACCTAATATTCGGATTCGCTTCACAGCTAAAAATTCCCAAGATTCCATATGAATCAACGAATCGACGAATCGATTCGCTCATCTCTAGTTGCTATGATGGCGTGTGCTTCGTGAGGCCGCCGCTGTACAGTGATACACTCGATACAGTCTACGTATCACTGTACAGCGATGGCCTCACGAAGCGCACAGCACAGCTTTTTTTAATATTTTTTAACAGAGTAAAGTGCAACTTTTTTTTAATTCACTTTAACAAATGTCATATATCACGTAAACAAAATTAATATAAGGCACTTACTAATGTATTGTGATTGTCCATATTGTCTCTTTTGCTGGCTGGATTCAACTTTCAATCACATTATACACTATCCTGGCGTTACAACCACCCTGCAATTCAGCATCGTGGTTGTACTTGCACACTATAGGAAAAAGTGTTGGCCTCTCTGGTGGTTGGGATCGTAGGAACACTTATAGGCACACATGTGCCATCGCTCCCGTCTCAGTCACCTGGTATCTGCCATTTCTAGATGCCATTTGTTGAAGTGAATTAAAAAAAAATTGTTGCACTTTGTGCTATGAAAAGACTAAGAAAACACGAAAAAAAATATTTTTCGTTTTATATTTTTCCCAGGTGAAAAATAACAAAAAATACTAAAAATGACATAAAATGTATCACAAACAAAAAACAAAAATTCAGACATTATTTAAATAGCCGAATGGGAAAATAAAAGTTATGGCTTTTGAAGACACGTGTACTAAATAAATGGAAGATGTGTCTGTTAGGGAAGGGGAGTGGGGTAAATTATTGTCATATTTGCTGTGCTTAGAGAAGATAAAAAAGTAAATAAAATGTCATTTCTCTGTCAGCAGAGGGAGATGTTCCCTGACTGTAAACTTCAAGCAGATTTGGCCACAGGACAGCAGAACCATCGTTCTTCCAAAAGTTTTCAATACTGATCTGTGTATTAACATGCCTAGAGACTCCAGAATCATAACTAGGCTTTCCTTCACAAAGATTCAGTTCACTGAATAGCCCTTTACCTAAATACCTAGACTTGATGGGGCCCAACCTTGACACCTAACACTGGGGCCCATTCCCTGCCAGCATTTCATCCTCTTACTCAGTGTCTCACAACTGATAGGGGTTACATGCTGCAGTTCCTTCTTTCTGACTAGCAAAAAAAATGGTATCAGAACGTTGTATTTGGGCTTGGAATTCCCATTCTTCTGGAGAAGCAAGGAAACCTGGCATCAGGACATGGTATTAGGGATTGGGACTCCTGTTCTTCTGGGCTAGCAAAGAAACTTAGCATGAGGCTGCTGTATTAGGGTTTGGGAGTCCCCTCTAAGGGTGGGTTCACATCAGCGTTATGCTTTCCGTTTGTGTTTTCCGTTATAACATGGTTATAACGGAAAATAACGGAAACCATAAGACGGAAGTCAAAACGGAAGCCTTTAGAGGCTTCCGTTTTGATCCGTCATAATAGAAGCCTATGAGAATCATAACGGATCCGTCTGAGTTCCGTTATGCTGAACGGAAAACAAAGTCCTGTCGACAGGACTTTGTTTTCCGTTTTGCATAACGGGAACCAAATGGATCCGTTATGATTCTCATAGGCTTCTATTATGACGGATTAAAACGGAATGCCTCTAAAGGCTTCCGTTTTGACTTCCGTCTTATGGTTTCCGTTATTTTCCGTTATAACCATGTTATAACGGAAAACACAAACGGAAAGCATAACGCTGATGTGAACGAGCCCTAAGAGCTAAAACTGAGAGCTGATTTGTATAAGCGTCCCTGACTCAGTCAGACTCAGGCCAACGTTCTATTACAGGGACAGCCATTCATCTGAAATGAGATACCTGACTAGATGTGGATGGTCGTGGCTTCCCCCAGTAAAATCAGCCGTTTGCTGGGTGAGGATGTTGAGACAATAATCAGCTGATGACTCCAGTGGCCACATTTCCATTGAACAAGGAGTGAAGAAGTGACATCTCCTTTAACTTACGGGTTTGCTGTGAGGTCTGAATTAATTTAGGGTTCTGGCCAGAGGTTACAATACATTTTGTGGCCTAGTTTGGGTCTGAATTTATTTAGGGGTCTGGTATGGTGTCTCAATTACACACACAGAAAACTGCAATGCACTGTGTGTTCTGACACCTTTCTATCATATCCAGCATTAAATGGGTTTGTCTCACTTCAGAAAGTTGCATTTATCATGTAGAGGAAGTGTTATATTGCTTATATTGCTTCCTTTGCTGGCTGGATTCATTTTTCCATCACATTATATACTGCTCGTTTCCATGCTAACGACCGCCCTGCAAACCATCAGTGGTGGTCGTGCTTGCATAGTATAGGAAAAAGCATCAGCCTCTCTGGTGGCCAGGACCATGGGAGCGCATATAGGTTAGTGTTTTTTCCTATATTGTGAAAGCACGACCACCACTGCTGGATTGCAGGGTGGTCTGTAACCATGGAAACAAGCAGTGTATAATGTGATGGAAAACTAAATCCAGCCAGCAAAGGAAGCAATATGAACAAACTCGATACTTTAGTAAGTGCCTTGTGTTAACTTTATCTACATGATAAATGCCACTTACTGAAGTGAGACAACCCCTTTAACGTTTTCAGCATTCTGTGCTACTGTATGATTTCTTTCGGATTGTATCAGATAAGCTAGCCCTTGCTCCCCTGTGTATCAATGAGTCTTAGGTACCCTGTTGCCAGATTCACCAATTGTCCTTCCTTAAAGGGGTTGTCCGGGCTTTTTAATATTGATGACCTACCCTCAGGATAGGTCATGAATATCAGATAGGCGGGAGTCTGACACCAGTCACCCCCTGTTAATCAGCTGTATGAGGAGATGGTGGACACAGTGCATACATGCCATCTCTCCTCTCTCTTCCTGTCCACTGCTGCTGTTCCATAGATACAAAGCAGCGGACAGGAAGAGAGAAGGGAGATAACATGTGCACACTGCAAACCTCTCATACAGCTGATAGACAGAGGTGCTGGGTGTCGGACTCCCGCCGATCGATATTGATGACTTATCCTGAGGATAGGTCATCAATACTAAAAAGAGAACCCCTTTAAACTACTCGTAGTATATAATAATCACTGCATACCAGGAACACCTCACAAGACCTGCCATTCTGGAGATGCGCTCATCCAGTTGTCCAGCGTCAGACAGGCCCACAAGAGAATCCTCTGGTGGGCCCAGGTTCTGATACTATATTGGACTCCAAAGATTCAGGAGAAAAAAAAAACATCTGGAACTGCCTTTAGAGCCAATAACTTACCACTAGAGTCTGTTTCTTTAAATCAAAATCTGAAAGACTTTATTGATTAGATGGGGTTTGGGCCCCCAGACAATTTGCTCTGGTGGGCCCAAGGAACCTCAGTCTGACTATGCAGTTGTCTGTCAATTACAATTTGATTCTTGTCAAAATCACTCAAATCCTTACTGCTTTTTAGAGATGAGCGAGCACTAAAATGCTCGGGTGCTCGTTATTCGAGTCGAACTTTTCCCAATGCTCGGGTGCTCGTTTCGAATAACAAAACCCATTGAAGTCAATGGGAGACTCGAGCATTTTTTGCAGGGGACCGGGGCTCTGACTAGGGAAGGCTGGGTGAAAACCTGGAAACCTCAGAAAATGATGGAAACACCACGGAAATGGACAGGAAACAGCAGGGGCAGCATGTAGGGATGCCTCTGAGGCTCCCTAATTGCACCATTTTTTCTAAATCTGGCCAATAGTCTGGGGATGACCCCAAGGCAATTTTCAGGGACACGGTAATGGTGACCCACTTAAAAATGCTGCCTGACAACCTGGCGGTGAACCCCTGATTGTCTATCTTTCAATAAGATTGCAGTGTAAAGCATGGTGGTGAGCCTCAGTAATAAGATTGCAGTGTAAAGCATGGTGGGGAGCCTCAGTAATAAGATTGCAGTGTAAAGCATGGTGGTGAGCCTCAGTATGACTTTTTAGATGGAGATTGCATGTGGTCACATACTCCCTGGAACCCCGTAGTCACCCCTTCTCTGATGTGCTACCCCAGAACATTCTCTGCCCCAATTCGCAAGACCTTTTGCAGTCTCCGTGTGCTGACAGTGGGGATTTACCAGTGTTGTCTGAGGAGGTGGTGGACAATGGCGAGACACAGGTGTCGGGGGGTAAGGTAGTTGTATGGGAAGCAAGTTACAGTGGGACTCCTTGGGGGGACTTTCTCATGATGGGACAGATTCAATTGTGTTTAGAAAGGCTGATGGGCTTCCGTCAGCACTGTGTGTATAGAACCCCATGGCCTTTCATAAAAATAGTCCGGCGATGACCCCAAGGCAATTTTCAGAGACACGGTAATGGTGACCCACATAAAAATGCTGCCTGACAACCTGGCGGTGAACCCCTGATTGTCTGTCTTTCAATAAGAAGATTGCAGTGTAAAGCATGGTGGTGAGCCTCAGTATGACTTTTTAGATGGAGATTGCATGTGGTCACTTACTCCCTGGAACCCCGTAGTCACCCCTTCTCTGATGTGCTACCCCAGAACATTCTCTGCCCCAATTTGCAAGAACTTTTGCAGTCTCCGTGTGCTGACAGTGGGGATTTACCAGTGTTGTCTGAGGAGGTGGTGGACAATGGCAAGACACATGTGTCGGGGGGTGAGGTAGTTGTATGGGAAGCAAGTTACAGTGGGGACTCCTTGGGGGGACCTTCTCATGATGGGACAGATTCAACTTGGGTGGATCAGGCACAGGAACAGATCAATTTTTTTTTTGTGTTTAACTTTTATTTAGCACAAATAACCACAGAGATATTTATTCATTCCTTTCGCTGCGCAGTCTGGCGTTGGGGTTCGTCACTTTGATGGGGAGCTGTGCCGCTCTCTCCACAATGGTCTTTCAGTTCTTTAAGGAGACGTTGTGGGCAATTTCTGCACAGAAGGACTTGTTGCTCATCAACAGAACCTCGAGCTGCTTGACATTGTGGACCATGAATTTGCAGAACCCTGTGGGCAGCATGTGTTTGGTCTTCTTGTTGCTACCGTATGCAATGTTGGGCAATATAGATACGCAGGTAATATTATTTTTCACACCTATCCCCAAAAAAAAAAATTTACGCAGTTTGCGCAAATAAAACTGGAAACTGGAAATGGAGAGAGGGCCTGTAGGTGGACCTCCGGAAAAATTGTTTGGAGAGAGGGCCTGTAGGTGGACCTCCGGAAAAATTGTTTGGAGAGAGGGACTGAAGGTGGATCTCCGGAAAAATTGTTTGGAGAGAGGGCCTGTAGGTGGACCTCCGGAAAAATTGTTTGGAGAGAGGGCCTGTAGGTGGACCTCCGGAAAAATTGTTTGAAGAGAGGGCCTGTAGGTGGACCTCCGGAAAAATTGTTTGAAGAGAGGGCCTGTAGGGGGCCCTCCTGAAAAATTGTGGTAAAAGAGTGCCAGTTGGACCTCTGAAAAATGGCGTTTTTTGGTCAGCGTTAGGCAAAAACGATATGGAGGAGGAGGAGTAGAGAAGAGGAATCGGATACATAAGTAATGTTAATCTTTAGCTGCTTTCCCCCGGAGGAGATTTGAATTCCGGTGAAATCCAGGCTTTTTTCATTTTAATAAGCGTCAGCCTGTCAGCGCTGTCAGTTGACAGGCGTGTATGCTTATCGATGATGACGCCACCAGCTGCACTGAATACCCACTCTGACAGCACGCTAGCGGCAGGGCAGGCCAGCACCTCCAAGGCGTACAGCGCCAGTTCAGGCCACGTGTCCAGCTTTGAAACCCAGTAGTTGTATAGAGCAGAGTGATCCCTACGGAGGTTGGTATGGTCAGCTAGGTACTCCCTCACCATCTTTCTGTACAGCTCCCCCCTACTCTGCCTAGACTGGGGACAGGTGACAGTGTCTTGCTGGGGTGACATAAAACTGGCAAAGGCCTTGGAGAGCGTTCCCCTGCTAGTGCTGGACAAGCTGCCTGCTCGGCTCCTCTCCCCCGCTACTTGGCCCACAGAACCATGCCCTCTGCCGCTAGCGGCGTCAGATGGGAAGGATTGTTTCACTCTTGTGCACCAGGGCCTGTTGATATTGATTCACTCTCATACTCCTTTCCTCTGCAGGGATGAGAGTGGAAAGGTTATGCTTGTACCGTGGGTGTCACGAGGGGGTAGACAAGGGTAGTGTGCCCTGAGCTAACCCCTCCTTCTCTCCCTGCCTACTTGCCTCAAACGGCCCTAGGTAGCCGCGGACAACCACGAAGGCGGTCCCTACACTGTATAAGTGCGCAGGAAGGGAGAGGGTACACAGGGACAGACAAAACACAGACGTAACAAAACACAATATAGAATGGTCAGCTAGCCGGGTCAAACACAGGAGGTCACGTAAATACCGAGGGGTCAAGCAGAGAGAAGTCAAAAGTCCAAAGTCCGAAATCCAAATCCAAGTAAACAATCCAATAACTGAGAATGCACAAGCACTGATCAATGGTGTAAGCAAATCACAGGCATCTGAGTGAGGCAGTTGCCATCTTTAAATAGCCCGCCCAGGATCATGTGATGTGGCCAGCATCACATGACCTGAGGCGGAGCAAGCTGTCCAAACAATATGTAAAGTAGCCATGTGGTGTGATCAGCACCACATGGCTAAACCCAAACAGAGAATTAACTCATGAAGTGCTGGCTGACAAGACCAGCACTTCAATTCCCTATTGCTCGTCTCTAGGGGGGCGGAGAGGTCCGGCGATGTCGTGCAGAGGGAGCGCGACGCCGACCTCGCGTGACAGTACCCCCCCCTTCACGAGGGGCCACCAGACCCTTACCAGCGGGAGCAGGCTTATCGGGATGCTGCAGATGGAAATTCCGAATGAGAGAGTCGGCATGCATCCTAGTCAACGGCACCCAAGATCTGTCCTCCGGTCCAAATCCCCTCCAGTGTACGAGGTACTGGAAGGAATTACGGACCCTCCTCACATCCAAGATTCTGGCAATCTCGTGTTCTA